>JANIJI010000059.1:2770000-2997500 GCA_024500535.1 Leptonema lineaticorne | reverse complement strand
TGCGTTTTCGTTATATACAAAAAAATATTATATATATATATATATATATAGAAAAAAAAACGAGAAATGATAATGTTTTCCGTTTATTACGAAACGGCAGAAATAACGGCAGTTTTCTTTGATGTTTTCAGAACGATGGATGATATTTATTTATGTATGGAAAACGAAATAGGGGAAGTGCGTCCGCATTTGCACCCACTGTCTACGAAACTCCCACGTATAAAGCACGCCCCCCCCCCTCTCCCCATTTCACCGTCTATACTTGTGTGGGGAGGGTTAATAAAAGTTTGATTAAAGATTTTCAAAGCAAATATTCTCGACTATATTATGTTTTATGAAAGGTAAGACCAAAAAAAAAAAACCGCGAACAATATGGCTGCTATTCGAATTGCACTATTTGCTTATGTAATAATCGTAAAAGACAACAGAAATCTACTTTGGATATGGCAACGGTGAATAATAATATGGCTTATTAAATAATAATGTTAGCCTTATGTATATATATATAGAAATATATGTAATATAAATATAAAGAGAAGGATTTTAATACAAAACCTTTGTAACGCAATTTAATCGTTATTATTGCAGAAAGAACAGACGTTTTCTGTGCTTTATTAAATTTTGTTGTTTAAGCAAATTTCAACTATACACACAATGTTAATATTATAATAGATATAACTGTGTGTTTTAATATTTAACGTTATTTAATTTTGGAGACACGTTGTTCGGTTATATAAAAATTATTATATTTTCAATTTGATCCTCGTTTACTTGTGAAGACAGAGATGATATTTTTTTTATATAGACTAGAATCAAAACAAAAAAAAAATGCTAGGTTCTATCATAATTAATCTCAAAAATTAGGTCAACTCAAAAAATATATAAATGTTTACAAAAATATTTTCAATTCATACTATTGTGTTAAAATAGACCGCAGTCCGGTTTATTTATATTTATTCTTTTAACTGATTTGTTAAATTTTAATGAACTTTGTTTATTTTGCTTCTATTTTTAATAAAGCCTGATAATTTTTTTTTTATTATTTTCGTATTTCTCTAAAAGTCGCTTTGTTTCAGCCGTTTCTGTTTTCATATTTAACATATTTTAATCGTCGCTTCATACATTTTAACTATTATTTCTTATCTAATTCGAGTTTATATTATATAATAAATATAATTACAACGACATTCATATCAACACGAAAGATCTTATTCTTTGTCCAAAAAAAAAAAAAAAAAACTCTCCAGTTTTCTTTATTTTATTTTATAAAAACGCCTAAAAATTCATATCTCATAATCAGATAACAACTAAACGACAATCATAATATATAAAAATGTTTGATTTATATTCATTCGTGTATTTCTGCGGTTTTATTGATTTCATTATTCCATTCAAATATTACAATATAGTAATAAAAAAAAATATACATTTCATATATATTATAAACGTATGCAAATTGCTTAATTTCAATATTTGAACGATCAAAAATATACATATATATATAAATTTGACCAAATCATATAACATCTCCTCTATATTACGATATACATAAATTTGTATCTCATATATGAAATGTGGAATGTAGATATATTCAAATTATTACACAATATAAAAGGAATATCTATGAATTCGAAACACAAACGAAGAATGCATTTTTGAATATATATTATCATATATACTATTATTATTGAATCAATATAAAAGTAACGTATTTATTTATCAATATAATATGAATTATAATAAATTCAAGGGTGTTTTTGCGTGGCTATGGAACAAAAAAAAAATAAATAAATAACGGACATAAACTTCCTAATCGTTTATACTTGTACACGTGTACACATAATATTGTGTTCGTTATGTGGAATGGGAATTTTCCGTAAAGCACGACAAAATCAAATTACACGTGTATTCGTGTTATACACGAGGTTTCCGCTAATACGGTTTCTCAAACTTTCATAGTTTGCAATTTATATATATATATATATATATATATATATATATATATATATATATATATATATATATATATATGCGTTTCGGTAAATTTCTTCTATTGAATTTTATTTATTTATTTATTATTTTTTTGTATGAAAAATTTGATGAATAGTCTATATGAATATATCTATTTTTTTTTTTGGTAGTGGATTTTTAAAATTGCATATGTTATGATTGTGAATTAAAAATAAAAATATCGTGAATAAAATATACATTAATGATAATAATCTTTTTAATATAATTTAATAATTGTTAATTTAAAAAAAATTTCAATATGCAAAATTATAATATGAATTTATTTTTTTTTATAATATTTTGAAATATATATCTGAATGGCTGAATGATTAATTTCACTTATATAAAAAAAAAATTCTATTTTTTTTATATTAGAAATTTGAGTCAAAAAAAAATTAACAATAATTATTTCAATAAACACAATATATGGTAAGTGGAAATTGATATAACAAAATAAAAAAAAAAAAACGAAATATTCTATTTGATATTTTATAGTTGTTTCATATAATGATTTTAAAATTAAATTAATATAATTATTGATTTGATCTATATATACAATCATATATGATCAACTGGAAATATAATAAAAATATGAATAATGAAAAAAGATGTATAAAGATTGAATTTTGAATAAATGATTTGACTGTAGAAATATATATATATATATATATATATATATATATATATATATATATATATATATATATATATATATATATATATATATATATATATATATATATATATATATATGATGAAAATTTAAAAATAAACCTTAAGAATCTAAATTTAATAATATATATTATTTAATATAGTCATGATTATATTTATTTTTTATTTTTTTAAATAATTATTTTTTTTCTATAGTATATAATTTTATACAGTATATAAAAAAATATAATAATTATGTGCACATTTTATATATCAGTATATATTGTATATTTTATATATAGTATTTAATACAAATAAATGACGTTCAATGAAAAATCATAAAATGGACAGTTTTAAAAGCGCTGAATTAATAATACACACACACACACACACGCACATCTCGCTTTTCCGTTCTAACGCGAACGCAAAATTTCGTTATTAATTCGTTTGAATGGAAGACGCGCACTTTCGGATGAGGCTTTTTCGCAAAATTCAAATTTATTATAGCGAGTGTCGTTTCCCAGTTTTCAAATTTTGTAAATGTTCAAAATTGACACATAAATACTTGATAATTGCGTTAAAACACAAAATTTTTACCCCTCCCTCACCATTCGTTCCCCTTTCCCCCCCAAATATACGTTATCCTAATATCATCGTTTATCTATGTAAACCGTTTGTATAATTTTCTAATATATATATATATATATATATATATATATATATATATATTTATTTTATATTTATATAAAAACGTATAATAAAATAATATTTTAACCCTTGAATGTTAACAATTCATAATCTGTTAACTATTGGATTTATGTAATAAAACGATCGACATTTGCACGAGTTTATCTATTTATTGAAATGAAATAATGTCAATATATACATAAAACAAATAGAATATCAATAATGAAACAAATAACTAAATCAATGATTAATTTATTACTTTTATATTGATACAATATTCATACGAATAGTAATAAAAATATATAGATTGAACCGCTGTTAACATTGAATATTATCCAATAGAATCAAAATAATACAAAATTTATATTTGTATAATTTAAAAGTATTATATTATATAAATTTTGAAATAGATGAAAAAAATACTATATTTTTTTAATATATTTATATACATAGAATATTTTTGAGACTTTCAGTAATCATTACACGATTCTCGCGGGAATGCGATTCGCGGTTTGAGAAACACTGCTGTATATTATGTTGCACACTTAGAGTTATTTTATTTTATTTTTCTCTTTCATGTTCGTATGAAAATAAGAGATCTTGACGTTACAACCCAATTCTCATGAGATGATAGAGCAGTGTAAGAATTCAGTATCAGCACTGTGTAATACCATATAAAGTTTCAGCAGATGATAAGACAATTTAAATATATATATTTTTAATACTTTTTTTTTTCATAAGAAAATATATAAAAATATATATGTGCTGAAATGTTTGAAATATTGTATATATATATATATATTTTTTTTTTTCAATATTAATATTTCACATACAAAATGCAACTTTCACGATTTTGAATATATTTTTATTTCATATTGAATATATATTTATATTTTATTTTTTATGAATGTATTGAAAGTCAATTTTTTTTTTGCGATAAGAAAAACGTTCTATGCTCTGTAAATATGATTTATAGAACGCTATAATTATAGTGACATGCACGATAATCGATTTTCTGACTATTTTTTTTTTTCGTAATCCCCTCTCTATTCTCAACATTGAAGTGACAATAATTATAAACACATTACGATTTTTTTTAACGCGTGATTTTTATACATTCATACGTAATGTTGCTTCTCGATAAGCGCGACAAATATTGATTATATATATATATATTTATATATATATATATATATATATATTTGTACGGGCGGTCGTTCACAAACATTAATAAACGGTATATTATTATAGTAAGCAAAATGCGGATGGATAAAAAAAAATAAAAATATTTTTTTCTCGCAAACGGTGACCTAATTAAAGTGAAAATTTCACTTTGTCGGAGAGTAGGAAAGGTTGGAATGAAAAAAAAAAACGCAATGTTAAATTACGATTTACTATGGCATTATATAAAAGCGCATGTAACGGCGGCCACCGGTAATCATTTGTATCTGGGTCAGGTAATAAATATGAGCTCGAAAGAAAAGCACCCCCCCCCCCTCTGAACAAATGATAAGGGAATTGTTAAAGATTACGACTGAAAAAAAAATATATATGTATATATATATATAGAAAAATGCGGTTTTATTTTAGTATTTAAAAGACGTTCTTTGTCCCGTGGGTGAAATTGTGAAAAAAGTTGCAGAAACGTACCCCGTTTGGGGTATGTAATGCGCCGTAATCGTAATATATTGCATTGTATCACGTTAATGCAACATTGCATTACATTTTATGGTCTATCATGAATAGAAAAGTCGATCGGTAGACAGGTGAAATGTGTTTTATCCAAAGTATATAGGATTTGAACGTAACTTTATTCGGGTACAATCGCTGGCGAGTTGTTATTTCACTATTCAGGTGGAATTGTATAAAAGTTATTTTATATTACGACACTTTTTAAAACATCATTGTTGTTATACGACACGTTTTATTATGAATATTTATTTTACTTTACGTTTAAATTTATATTTTTGATATCTAAAATTATATTAAGGTTACCAACTTACATGGAAAAGATGGATACAATGAAATTTTATTCATTTGAACAGTATAATATAAAGTTACTAAATTTTGACGATATTTAGGCGGAAATTTTTTAAAAAAGATCTTCAAAATTTCGATGACTTAGGAAATAGAAAGGAAGACAAATATCAAAAGAAGGACATTTAGTTGGGCATAATTTATAAAAGAGGACGGCTGTTCCCAAAAAAAGACAATTCTCTTTAAATAATTAAATAGATATTTTAATACAATGTATAATTTTATGTTATGTTTTCAAGAAGTCAATAAAAAATATAATTTTTCGATTTATAGATATATAATTTTAAATAAATCGTCAAAATTTTTCTTCAAATTAAATTTCAATTATATTGATTAAAATATAAATGAAATTAAAAACGGTTGTAAATTATATAAGACAGTTTAAAAAAAACATTAAAAATTCACGATCTTGAAACTAGAGCAAAATTGTAAAGTAAACCAGAGTTTAAAATCCTCAGTTGTAGTTTATTTAATATTTAATAATTTCAAGTGAAATACGAAAATAAAGCTCAATCTTAAACTCGCTTCAGAAAGTGCAACGACAAATTTATTCCATTGTACAAAAAAAAAAAAAAAAAAAAACTTTTAAAATTGTCGATCGAATCCAAGGAAAATCGCAAGAAAGAAATCAATTAATCTACCCTTTTTCCCTTCCTCCCCCACCAAAAAAAAAAAAAAAAACAAAGATATCGTTATCCGAGCACTTCATAATTGACTCTATCGGGAAAAAGGGGGGAAAATTGTACCGTGATTGTGCCTACGGCGTCGAAGAGGTTAAACCTTTATATATATATATATATATATATTTTACCGGTTTCTAAGGAGTGAATCTAGCATAGAACGAAACAGCCTCGACGAAGAAGCGAGGACTAAAGAGGTAATTTCGCTTAAACAGTTCCCAAACTCGACTTAGCCCTCCCCGTAGGAAAGTTTTCCTTTTTTTTTTCCCGTCGGCAATCGAAGTCTGATTATATCACGAGTTGGCGAAACTCTCGTTTTCGTGTGTACTTAACGGTGAGTGGTGCTACTCACACCAGCCTTAGTGCCGTTTCACTTCGGTGTACGTCGTCGTCTGTCGGGCTTAATGTTTAGCGCAAACACTCTACAACTTTGTGCGATTCTAATTAGGTGCGATTCAAACGGGCCGCGGATCGCCGATTTGTTTCCCCCTCAGGCGTCGTAGCACCTTTTCTGTCGTTGTTTTTGTTATATATATATATATATATATATTTTTTTTTTTTTTCTTTTTTCTAACAAGTATATATAAATTTGACTTTATTCCAAAGATAATTCTATACTATTTTACTTGAATTTGATATATGATATGTAGCTACCTCAGTTGATTTAGAAGTTTAAACGAAAAGTCCAATTTTCAATCACTTTCAGCAGTAATTGAGATCGTGTCAATTAGTGTAGCTCAGAGATTTGACATTGTCCTAAATGAAATAGTTCAGTTATGTTCAATCGCACGATCTTGAAGACCAATTTAAAGGTTTATTTTTACCAGCAACTATTCACTAAATATATGATTATTCGGTTCAATTCTTGCATAAGTTAAATTGTTTTAGCTAACAAATCAAAATATTTTACAAAATAAATGGACAAAGAACCAATTGTAGAACACCATGCCGAATACTCATTTGGATCTTCCTCAATATTAAGCTTCACAACAACAATAGTTTCTTCGATTGTATGACGCTTGTGATATTGTTCTAAATTGCATTTGAAACAGTTTCACGGTGCACTGAATTGATATAATATCTGCAGAAGATTTCTAAACGCGCTTTTAAAAGATAATAATTAAACTACAGTGAATACAATAGTTTAGAATTAGTTGTATTTAAATTATACAAACCATTATTCAATATATAGAAACAAGGATTTTCAATTCGATTTTCCGCAAACGAGTTAATCGTTTTAAAGCTCATAAAGATTTTCATATATATATATATATATATATATATGTGTGTATTAAAATATATCATTAATATTTCCATCACATTACATCACAGTGATTCGTATCGAATTAATATCGACATAAAAGCTTTCGCCTTTAACGGCGCGACATCGAAGAAAAGCTCGCGATCGCACCGTTAATTTTGACGATTCGTTTCGCCCACTTTCGAATATATTTTCGCATCATAATTATATTATGACTTCGTATTATATAATAATAATAATAATAATGATTATAATAATAATAATAATTATTATTATTATGAATATCATAATAATAATAATATTTAAGACGTGTAATTGCCGCTACATTTATTACGGCGTATTACCCCCGTTGTAAAGAGCTTCTCGGAAGCCAACCGGGCGGTCTTATTATTATGCGATATAATGGTGATGGCGGTATGAGACTCTACAAGATTTGTAACTTCACTAATGGCGATATAAATGCTGGCAATTCAAAGGCACAAAACACACCCGCGAATATTATTACTGGAATATCGTAGGATGTGTGTGAGCGCGTGCGCACTTTGCATTCGTTTTCGGCGTTTTCCGCCAAAAATTCGCGCGGCTATACTCGATTTTCGCATGCGAGAATACGCATAAATTCTAATTTTAAACGGAAACATGTTCGCTTTGATTTAATATCTCATATATCTAATCTTTATATACATATATATATATATACAATATTTGGATTTGAATATTTTGGTATTATTACTTTAACTGTACAATTGTCTGATATGAAATCTCGACGCATATTTTATAATATTTTCAATTTTTTTTTCTTTATATAGTATCGTGTTTGATATTTATAAATTTTATATCATATAAAAAATTAAATTATTATTTTATAAATATATAATATTTAAATACAATCTTGCACTTTATAATAAATTTTAAACAACATTTGAACGGTCAAATCCGACATATCATTGTATATTATTTTATAAAATGTTATAATTTTATTATAAATTTAAGTAAGATATTATAAAAATGTAGTTATATATATATATATAAAAATCTAAATAAATCAATATTTAATTCAAAGATCGAACATTATATCAACAATTCAATTTCATAAAAGAATAAAATCAATATTTATATTTAAAAAAAAAATAATTTAAACCATCCAATTTTATTTTATAACTAAGAATGAATTTAAGAGAACAATGTAAATATGCAACAAGTTTTAAAAATGATGATTCAATATAATAATACATAAATATTTTTTAAGTGTTTGTAGAAAAGTTTTTATTAGAGAAAAATGAATAATTTAAAAAGCTCAATAAATTTGCCATCATCTTTTCATAATAATTTTGAGATAAATCATAGCTTTTCATTCATTTCATGAAAGCGTTCATTTAGGAAGGCTGTTTGTTGGAATCGATTCTCTGAAAATAATTATCATCGGGAAAACTTTGTTCATAAAATTATAATTAACCTGCATATTTAGATGATGCTATTTTAATATGTGTGTTTATGACGGGAAGTTCGGATGATTTATACGAACAAACAGTAATGAAAATTAATACGTTTTCTGTTAATAATAATATAATTAATCGGCGTATTCATTCGAAAAGTAAAACAAGCAACATTATTTCTTTTTCATCGAGATTTATTTGAGGTCTTTTTCATTGCGAAGATTTTTTTTTTTTGAAATCAATTTATTTACCATTCTCGGAAAATTTTCTCGTCCGCTAAAGCGATTATATTATATTTATTTCCGCCGAAATTATTATCTAAAAATATTCGAATAAAATTTATCTCTACGCACGAATCCAAATAATAATAATAAACGAATAAAAAAAATATATTACGCAAATAAAACTGAAATATTCATCGAGGCTTAATACTAAATAAGTATTTCGTATTTCGTTATTATTTCTATATAATTTGAAAGCGGCGCGATAAATAAATTAAAATTTTAATTAGTATTAATTTTTCAGTAAATCTCGTCAAAATCAGATTATGCGATTAATATTTTTTTATTTCACTATCGTTGTTATATTATAATAGGATTATTATTTTTGAAAGCTGGTATTTATCGTAATTTATATTATATTATATTATATTATTATATAATATAATTAATCAGTTCAGCCTTTATTAATAATATCATTATTTATTGCGAACAATTAATTAATTTTCAATATATATTTGATCGTTTATCTCCCGAGAATTTAATATACTTTTGTATGAAAATATTTTTACTAGAATTTATTTTAAATATTATATAATTCAAAAATTGAGCTTATTTATGCGCTGTAATTTAATATAGCGTGCGTATAATTTTTTTTCTATTATATATAAAATTAAATATTGATATGAATAAAAAAAAATCGAAACGTTTATTATCGAATTCCAATCCGGATACTTTTAAAATTATATATTATTATGGAAATATATTAAATAAAATTTTAATAATTGGAAACGGTAACTGTTTACGGTTATAGATTTACGTCGCGGTTTGACTTAACGAGTTTTTTTTTACCCGTTGAAAATCAATAGAACTGTACGCTCGATTTGAATTAAATTTTTAATATGCTAATTTTTACTTTTTTTTTTTTGAAGGGGGACCGATACGAAAATTTATTATTTCGCGTTATTATTATTATTATATACGAACAATGGATCGGTTCGAGGGGGGGATGAGAAGAAGAATGAACAAAAAAAAAAAAATCGAAATACGATTAGGCAAAAAGCGATGTAAAAATTTAAATTAGGGTTCGTGCATAAATATTTTCATAAGTTGAATCACGTAATGTTTTTCCTATAAGCTGATTAATACAGTTTATATTTAAATGAAATATATTTCGAATATTTTTTTTTGCTGTTATAAAATAGTTTATTTGTTATAAAGTGGGTTATTATTTTTAGTCGGTTGCCCGTTCAAAAGTTTGTAATAAATATTTTAGAGTCAAATTGTTGTTTGTTTTACGATAGTTTTGTAATTGTTTATATAGTGTAACGATATTTGGAATATAACTGATTTAATGAAGATAATGTGCGTTTCAATATAAAAATTATATATTATTATAATATGTTCATATATAAACAAATACATTTATGCATTATAATATAGATATTTTGTTAGAGTATGAATTTAATAGGTTATATATATATATTTTTTGTATATCAAATCTATGCTCTATAAACGAATATAATACTATTTAATAAAAATAATAATTTTAATTAAAAAAAAATATATATATATTTTCGTATATTGTTTGTTTTTAATTTTGGCGTCGGAAAATGAAGGTGATTAAAGTGATTTTATGCACGAGTTTAAAAGTCGACGTAAATCGAACGGGGCACAATAGCCGTTGTGTTAGCAAAAAGCTTCGTGCCCACACCGCTCTCTAGATACGCGCGGCGTGTATAAAACGTTTGTTAAATTACTATAGAATTTAATCGCGGGGCGCCGAATCGAAACGCAATTTTCCTCGGCGATGACTGTAAAAGGGCAATAACGAATGGCAATTAGATTGCCAAGGGCAATAACAATGACAGTAATTGATGTACGAATAACGAATATTCGCGAATCCAAACGCTCTCCGCCTCTCCCCCCCTATTTTAGGTGCCCCCTTTTCATGCAAATATTCCCCGTAGATTTGGGAAAAATGTACGCGCATTTGTGAACGCGTGCAGTGATTGAATTTTTGCCTCTAATTGGATATTTTTTTTTTCACATTAATATGCGATATAATTCATGTTCAATTTGACAATAGTATTTATTTATTTTTATTACAATGCGGAATTGTAACGTTTTAGGACCGTCGATAAATTTCAAGAAAATTAATCAAAATCTATATATAAAATATATACAATTATCAGTCCAATAAGGATTAAAATGTTTCGTTTGATTTTTATGGTGTTGATTTATTTATATGGTATTGAGTTGTCAGATCATTCAATACATAAACTTATTATTTTTAGAATGATTAGACAAATCGTCAATTTATTTATATATATAACAACCAAAATATTGCTATAATATTTAAATCAGTATTTGTATTTTTCATTTAAAATTTTTATCAGTTACAATAATGATAATTTTTAAATAAATTGAATTAATTATTAATTAGAAAAATATTGAAAAGCAATGATCAAAAATTATATATATATATATATATATATATATATATATATATATATAATTTTTATTTTAATCATTCAATCTTGATTATAATACTTTTTTTTTGTTTTATATTACAAATAAATTTATTAAGATTATGATTTACATTCACAAACACATAATATAAATTTAAATTAAACATTAATCTAATATTAACACACATATTCACTTATTTATTAAATATTTAGATTTTCGTTTTTAATTAATAAAATATACTTTTATTTTAAATATTGTTAGATATAAAATGCCAAATGTCTTGATAAAAAAAATATTAAATATATATAATATATTCGAATGTCAGAAAAATAAGTTTATAATCAAAAGAGCGATTATATTATACATTATTTTTTAATTTATTTTTATTATTTTTTATGTTACATACACACACACACACACACACACACACATATATATATATATATATATATATATATATATGGTATATATGGGCAACACGTTTGCGAATTTTCGGCACACGATCAATTTTATAGAACAAATTTTATCAAATCACAAAGTGTGAAGTTTTAAAAAGCATTTTAAACGAAGGCACAAGAAGACTTGATAAGATCCGTCGAACGATTCAATATTTGCGCTACATTTTGGATCCTTTCGGCGGAAACGTACAAATATGGGAAATTAGAACGCGCGACTCGTGCATAAGTAAATATCCGCCACTGTGTATATGTAGAAATGAATCGGTAAAAGTGTGGGAAAAGTGCGAGATTTTCCCGCCTCATACAGCCCTCATCCCATTCGCGCTTTTCCTTACCCCTCCCCCCCTCTGTCTCCCCATTTTCCGTCGAACGTCGAACATAGCGCGAATAATAAACTTTCACAAATCAACAAATAAGTTTTCCCCTACACAACAAGACCGTTAACTTTTCGCACTTCTAATATATTTATGTGTCCCAGCTGACTACAATGCAGGGGTTTTCAATATAAATGTAAACGGAAACATGGAACAATGCACATTATTCACAACTCAACACAATGCGCGAGCTTATAATGTGTGTGTGAATGTGAATGGAGACCGTTGGAAAAATCGAAAAGTGGCGGAGTACATTATGTCCGCCAAAATTTCGACAAGTGGAATCGCATTATTTCATAAATAAAATTATCACAATTTCACTTACATAAACAATATGTATAAGAGTTCATTTTCATGTTCTACATATAAAGCACTTCATTATATATATATATATATATATATATATATATATATATATATATATTACAAATTCATATTTTTCTAATTAATTTTATATATAAAAATCGAAATATTAAAAAAGTATAACCAATGTATAAAAAAGTTGAATTTGAAATTTGATTAATAAAATCTAAATTATAATAATAAATTACTATAAAAATATTGAAATCTGAAATTTTTTTATATATATTTTCACAGAATCAAATTTGATGAATGAATTAATTATAATAAAATTAGTTAAAAAAAATACGTTTAAATTAATACAAATATGGCAGACAAACTAATAATATTTCAAACTTTATTATATCGAATAAATTAATATTTAATCTACTGAAATAAAGAATAAAAATTAATAAAGAAAAAAATTCATAAGAAAAATACGACTTTTAAATCGATTTCAAAAAAAAAAAATTGACGCAAAACGTATTGACGACTGAAAAATATATCAAATATATAAAAAAAAATAATAAAGTCGAGCAAAAAAAATTTTGATCTATCTTTTATATAAGCTATTTGCCGTCGGTTCTTTCCAGTATTTTTTTTCTGTTTATTTTTTTGTTTGGCGGAAAACGAGTAACTAACTCTACGGTCGTTTGCGTCCATTACTTGCGCTTATATATATATATATATATATATATTTACGGTAAATATATTATACATTAAAATATATTAATAATGTTTACGGAAAGTAAGAAAAAAAAAGGTTTATCATGGGATAAAAGTCGCAGTATGCGGCATTTCTTATGTAGAAGTGTTTGCGCAACGCGGCTCTTTCGGGCATACGAATCCCCTAATTTCCGACAAAAACTTGTAAACATTAATTGCGGCTTACTTATTGGCTGCGGTATCGTTAATCCACGAAACCCTTAATAAGAAAACTCCCCTAGGGTTACTTGGCCCTTCGTTTAACCGTAAAAAAATAACGTCGAAACGACACCGTTCGACCCCAGGGGAAAGTTATGCATATTTTGTTTGCACTGTGATTTCCAAAGTCATTATAGTTTATTATGTATTTAAATGAAAAAAAAAATAAACATATATAAAATATATATTATGATAATAAAAAAAATATATTTCATATATAAAATATTAATTAAAATCAATATATTCAATATAATCTTTTAAGATTAACGTTGAAATTATACAAAATATAATTATTAAAATTTTATACTATGTAAAATAATTCAAATTTATCATAAATAAACATTATGTCGAAACTAAATTTTAAATACACTTTACTCGCTTTCGGCTCTTAAACAAATTTAATTGAATATTAATATACAAATATCCGCCATATTTCAATATGGCCGTTAATTGATATTTACAATTCATAATCATTTATACGTATTCGATTTAAATTGCAAATAAATACGCATTAAATTGCAACATATATTATGTTTATATTGAAATATATTGAAAATATATAAAAAATTAGATTATGCTTTTTTTTTCATTTTGTAAATAATCTTATATAATTTCGTATAAATTGACAATACGCTGTTGAAAATCATTTAAATTTCGTTGTTGTTGAAACTTTTTCCAATTTTCTTTATGAATATGATGTGTATGTGCTATATTATAGTATAATATAAAACGAATTGAAATTTACATAGCGTATATATAAAAGTTAAAAACTTTCTATCTGTTTTTGACGAGTGTAAATTTTATGCATATTTACCTGTTTACTGCATTTCAAATATACATATATTTTCTACTTGTATATATATATATATATATATATATATATATATATATATAATCGAAATAACCGCAAAACTATTATATAATACAATTATTATAGTATCGTATAATAAATAATGTATTTAAAATTTATTTTTATTTTATTATAAATAATTTGTTAAATTGACGGGTTATTTTTAAACAATATAAATATGTAACGAAAACAACGAGTTTTCAGATCAAAAAGTTAATAAAAGAAAGCTATATTTGGAAAAAGATATTCATTCGAAAAATTTATTTTATTTGTATAAAATTAATACATATTAAATACAATTGTATAATAGGTAAAAATTTACAGAATGTTTTTAACAAAATTTATATATATATATATATATATATATATATATATATATATATATATATATATATATATATATATATATATATATATATATATATATATATATATATGTGTACGTAAATGAGCATAAATATATTCAGACGTTAAACGAATTTTGAGAAAAATCAATCGAAACTTTTTTTTTTTCATAAAGTAAACAAACGAACCGAAGCAAAGAAAAATCAAAACTTTCCTTCTTTCGCTATAATTTTATTACAGAACAAAAATTAAGAACAACTTCCGAAGAAGAATCAATAAAATTTTTCGCAAGTTTAACAAAGTTTAACTGAACTGAGGCAGAAAGAAGGGGAGGAAAAAAAAAGTCGACATCGAATACGATATTTAATCATAGTCGGATTTTTTTTTGTTTTTTTTTTTTTTGTGTTGTCGATTCGGAAACATTTCCACTTAATTATTCATATTAAAATCCAATGAAAAATGTTACAAAGCGTACTCCAAAAAAATATGTTTTTTTTATATATATTTCTTGTTGCTATTCGCTATTCTTCAATCTCGAAATGAAATACAAAGGATATATATATATATATATATATATATATATATATATATATAATATATTTTTTTACTTTTATCGAAGCGGAAATCAATCTCGGAACCTCCGTCGTATGGTTCACAATATAACCATTAGACCATGAAGACCATTCGCGAAATACGTAAGCAAAGTATAAACTGATCGATCGCTTGTCAATTTTTGCGGTTTTATTTATTCTTTTATGTATATATATATATATATATATATATATATATATATATATATATATATATATATATATATATTGTGTGTGTATTTTTTTTCGCTTCGTGCTCTGCTTTGGGTTATTTGTTTCCTTTCGAGAGCAAAGAACTTTCGTTTTATCAGCATTTATTAAATAGACTGCGAACATGAACGGTGATTGATTGGATTTTCCGACGTTCGCCGGGACGCAGTTTGAGAAATTGTGGTTGTTACTTTCATAACGTAATTTAAGAACGAATGGTTTTTATGCGTGCGTTTTATTTATTCTATTATTGAGAATCGAATTATATAAAACGCAATGTTCTAAAGTATATCGCGTTATTATTTTCAATATTTCATATATAAAATTTAATTAAAATATCGATTATTTGATGTATGAATATTGAAAATATTATTTATATGTATTATATGTATATAATTCAGTATGACATTTCTATAAAATTTTGAAGCACGTAATTAATTTTAAAACAAATCAAATGAAATTTATTTGCCATGTTCTAATAATATAATACAAATATTAAATATCCGATTTCAATTCTGATGTTTGATGAGGCCAACTTCCGAATAAAATTTATTATTAAAACGATTTGTTTTTAGTCATTTTATCGTTTATTCTGATATATGAATATTATCATATATACTAATAGATATACATATATATATATATATATATATATATATATATAAATCATATATAGTTTTGCTATATCGTTCGCTCGTTCTATTAAGACCTTTATTCCGGTCTATTTTATTCTGCGGGCTGTCCGTTCGGAAATAACTTTTAATTGTACCTGCCCCCCTCCCCCCACACCCCGTAGATTTTCTCGGAAATATTTTATAGAACGTCGTCCCTAAAATAATTACAAATGAACCGTCGACCGTTTCGAATGTTTTATTAGACGCTCAAGTCGAGACAGTTAACTTTTCATTAATATTCTCGCGCGATTGCGCCCACCAGATAAGAAATATTCAATTTTTCCCCGGCTGTCGTTATGCGTTTTTTTTTTCCGCCCTTCGCGGAGCTTTTTTTTTTTATTCCGCCCTCCGTCGGTAAAAGAAAAAAAAAACGCCGCGATGGAAATGTGCAAGCTCTTGATGATGTTGTAAAATTTTAACGGTAATTTTGTAATAATTTGTTCGGCAGTAAATGGCGACGAGGAAACGTTTCAAAAACTCGACTTCGCCACACAATTTAACCGCCGCTTTTCCGTTTTTACGATATATATATATATATATATATATATATATATATATATATATATATATATATATATATATATATTTCTCTTGCGCCCGGCTCGAAATTAAGTTTCAGCAATCAAAATAAAAAAAAGTATACGATTCGTTTTAATGAGCGAAATCTCGCGGAAAATAATGTTTTTTTTTTCACTCGTCGGAAAAATAAAGTGGAAAATGGACGGCGACGTCGCGCCACGTTGTCGCACTGAATTTTGCGCCGGGAAAAAGGCGAGGAATATTTAGAATTATCAGCACACAAGATTAAGTTGTACTCTCTTCGTAGCGTGACAAATTATATTAATAATTCTTCGTTTAAAATATGCATGTTTCTTTAATTAAAAATAAAATATTATGTTAGATAAATTTCAGACGAGTACGAAATATATACAAGAATAAAGTCGAGACATCTGTAACATTAGTTGATATTGTATTTCGTTTATTTTTTCTTTTTGCTTCTTCGTATTCCAAAGTTGGACAGTATTAATTTTATTTTAATATTGTAAAGTATGAGATATTTTATTGCATATTTTTCTAAATGTTCTACAACTGTAAATGTGATAGTTCTCTGTCGCTTTTCATATTGTAATATCAGAAATATTTGATGGATGGCATCAGTTCTTTTTTAACATCATTTGTTTTCTGTGTACGTTTGATACTGAAAAGGCTGTTGTTTTACTCTAGATTTTCCTTTCTAATGTATTTGAAAGAAAAAATAATCCTTTCAGTTCAATATTTTTTTAATAGAAGCGTACGTTTTGACTTAAAATTAGAACAAAAAATTGATTAGTAATATACTTAAAATAATACTCATAGAAATGTAGAATAATATACATTCATATTATATAAAATTGAATCACCAATGGAATTACTATCGATTTTATGTTATAAGGTTTATTTTGAATTCTGAAAATAAACTATTCACAAAATGAATTGTTCACCATATACAGGCAGAAAATTACATTTTTGTTGTTTCATTTTTTTTTTGCATACGAATAATAAATATTTCTCTTATTGTTTATGATCGCATATACGTTTATTTATTATACGTTATTATGTTGTGGTCATGTGAAATCGCCGAAATAATTGAATGATGAAAATATAAAATTGAACAGCGGGCTGCATTCGCCAAAAATACATTGTATTATTTATGTTACGCACCGAATAATATAATGAAATATAAATACATTTTGACGAATTTGCAAAATCAATCACAGTTGATTATTGAGCAAAACAAAATTAATAGATTCGGTCGCTTTCGAATCGCAGTTTAATTATTTTTGCGTACACAAACAAGATTTACACTTTGCATGTGCATTTTGCGAGCTCAGCGAACGCCGGAGATTTGACTATTTGCATAGTTCGCGTGTAATACACATTGCATAAAATCGGGTGCGCTACACGTACAGATCGATAAGTGTATTATGTTTGTCGCACGTGCATTTCGTTAGTATATATATATATATATATATATATATATATATATATATATATATATATATATATATATTCATAAATTAGTGGGTCGCGTGTGTAATATTACAATAGTTTAATTAACGTGCATGCAGAGTTAAAATCATTTCTTCAATGTATAGAATCATTACGGATTGTTTTGCGTTTTCGAAAAGCGAAATGTGTCGTCGGTTTAATCGACTTTAGCATTTTGAAATGCGCTGTTTTGTCGTTTCGACACAATTATCGATATGTTAAACGAATTGCATACATAAGATTTATATAAATTTGAATTTGTATAGTGTTATAGTGATATTTTTATTAAATTAAATTAAATTTCGTGTGTGGATAATGAAGAAAAATTATACTAATGTTTTGCAATCTAAAAATAATAACAGTAATAAATATAATGTTGTTAGTTATAATAATTTTTTTTTTTTTTATTTAAGTGAATTTGATAATGTATAAATATTTATAAAAATATTGTTGAATTGATAATAAAATGTTTTTGAACATATTTTGAATCATGGTTTCTTTTTGAATGAACGTGAATAAGATACATTATACAGTTGAGTTTTCTTTTTTTATTCAATGCTAAAAAAATAATTTATATAAATTATATGCCAAAATATAATTTATATAATATTAATTATATATTCTTTTAAGGAGAGAAAAATCTTAAAAAAAGTTAAAATAAATGAATGCAAATCAAAATATAAACAATGTTTATTCGTAATATAGAATTATATAGAAATGTGATTTTTTTCTGAGAAAAACGAATATTACGAATGTCTAGTAATAATGATATTACATAAAATAATATTTATAAAGGCATAAGCCGGTCCAGAAATGGAAAGGTGCTTAATTCATGCGGTGGACAGAAATTTCCCGGAATATGTAATGTCTCGAAATAGGATTGGAATTTCACGTTTGTCAAGTAATTAAGTGATATTCAGCTGAAACGAAAGAAATGTAAGGAAACACGACAGGTAATCCATTAGAAACGTACCTGGAAAATAGAAAACGCGAGGTCATTCCCGGGGCAGCAGCCTCGGCACAGGCACACAGATGCTCGTTCCGTAAAATCGAGTTCCATTCCCGCTGGCTTATTTTTTTTTTTCATCATCGTCATATTATACGTGTATCGCGCGGATATAATAATAGTAATAATAATGGAAATAGTAGAAATAATAATAATATAGCGCGATTTTTCCATTGTACTATCTATTCCGAGGATGAAAAGGGAAAATCGCGTGTACGGTTTGACGGAGTCGGTCTCGTTCGCCATTTTTTTTATCCGCGAGCTTTTCCACTATATATATATATATATATATATATATATATATATTATTTTTTTTATTTCATTTCGGTTTTCCTCGAAAGGAAAACGGAAAAATGGCCGCAGTGGCAATTTTGTCACGTACCTAAAACAGACATTGATACTGATGGCCGCTGGCGCGTGACCCGCCTCGCGTAACCACCCTAGAAGATCCTGTGAAACCACCCGAAAGAACAAAAAAAAAAAAAAAAAAAACGAATTTGCTCACCTTGTGCTGCCGGAATTGGCTGCGAAATAATACGGAGCGTGCCCGCGCTGCGACAATCGATGGACTTTTGGCAGCATAATCGAGTCTTATTGTCGAGTATCTGAATTATTGCCGCTTTTGTCTCTCTATTCATGAATTTTATTACGGACACATTTAGATGTATTTTGAATATTGATGGTATGTCTATAAAGTTTTAGAACTAGTGTTTTATATTTATAAAGAAAAAACATTATATTTTTTAATTAAAAATCAATCGTTTCTTGAAGATAATCTATATTTAAAAAAAAATATAGATTATTTTCATCAATCATCATTTTTGAAAGATTTAAATTTTTTATTTATATGGCAGGTTTATATGATAAATTTGATATAAATATATAGTTTAAATATAAATGATTCACCTACCAAAATAATTAATATTTTCAATCGTATAAAAAATACATGATTATTCATACAAAATTAGTCAAATATAATATCTATTTTTTAATATAGAACTTTGTGTATTATATTAACATTTTTATTTATAGAGTTAATTGATTTGGCAATTAAATTATTTATTTATATACACAACATTATAATAATATTTTAAGATATAGAAAAACGTTATATAATATTGTTATATATATTTTGATAATGAAACTTAAAATACAATACAAAGGAATTTTTTTTTATATACAATCTACGATGATTTACAATGAAAATATATATATAAAAAAAAGATGCAAAATCAACCGAAATCCATTCGTCCATCGTGGAATTAATTTCGTCGGAATTAATGAAACTTCGGCGAGTTCATCCGTTTTAGACACAAGAATGAAAAAGAGAAAAACCTCTTCAGGCAAATATCGCCAAAGAAAAACGGAATGAATGAAGAAAAGAAGCATCGAGGTATATATAGTTAAAAAAAAAATCAAAACGTAACATCGGAAGGCAAACAATGCTTTGTAGCATCGACAATTCGCAAAAGATCACAAACAAATAAATGCACACACAGACAGACAAACTCATATATTTATATATATGTATATATATATATATATATATATATAAAACGGCCAGAACATTAAACCGATTGGTTTCACTCGGGTGATTGATGTTTTATAAAAGGCTTTCGTCTCGGAGAATCCGATACAAACTTACGTATTCGATATGTAAACGAGAAGCTATTATAAATTCGAGTCGATCAATCAGTTTCTCCTATTTCGGTTCGGTTCCGAGGCGCCGGTTCCCTTTTCTCTCTTCTATTTTTCTTTTCTTTTTCCGCTCGGATTCTTCGTGCGGTTTTTCTTTTCTTTTCTTTTCTTTTTTTTTCACTTCTTCTTTCGTCGCCCCGTTCCCGCGCCACATTTGTTTCAGTTTTTCTTTTTTTCTCCTTTTTTTTTCTTTACCAGCGAAACGGAGTGAAAAACGCTATCGCGGTTCCGGAGCAATTTTCAACGGGGTAGCTTTCGATATTCGACTTTTCTTCGATCGCGGAAAATTGCAACGGGATTTTCATATAACACCAGAGCACTTTGAGCACTTTTGCAATGGTAACTCAATAGTAGTTCTCTCTATATATATTATACATATATATATATATTTTTAAGTTGCCGTTTTGTTTTATTTTCAGTATGCAAAACTACGTTTGATATTTGAAAGAGTGGAAAAATTTAAACATCTCCCGTTTCAGTTATTGTATACGCTATTGAAATACGCCATAAATTGATTCAAATTAAATTGAATATTTTAATATATCGATGTCATTAATATGAATGACTTATATTTTTTTTCCAATTTTATTCACGTATAAAAAAAATCATCGTATAAATAAGTGCAATTTTTCCTTTGAAATCAAAGCGGAAAAACACAATCGCTAATTCCGTCATACGAGTGACCGATCTTGTGCGCCGTTTATTCTATTTTATTTTATTTTATTTTATTTCATTTTATTTTATATTATTCCATTGCCCCCCCTTCATTCCCCCCCCTCCCCGACTCCCCGCCGTCACCGCACTCATCCGATTTCCGTCTCGTCTACTTTTTGCGATCCTGCATTTTTTATCCTTTTTCATATTATATGAGATCAAAAAGTGCTTGTCGTTTGCAGAACCTTCTTCTAACCCTTCTCTTTGCTAAGAGCTTACGTTTGAATAGCGTAATTTCGTACCTCTTTTTTTTTCCGCATGTAAATTGCGATTCCTGAATAAACCATACATGCACATGTGAAATTATATTTAAACTCTTTATCGAACATATAATATATTGTTCCGTTCATATATTATTTGACCAAAACGAATGCATCTTGAATAATAAAACAAATATTTAAATAAATTAGTACGATAATGTTATACTAGGATCAGTATATTCATTATAAGTCGAGTTATATATTCTTATATTTATATTATTTTATAAATGTGATCATATAAATATATAAATAAATAAGCAAGCAACGCTATAATCCGTACGGACCACAATCTTGCCATTAATTTTTTATGTTGGTGGAGTTTCAAAGTAAAAGTGTAGAATTCGAAATCAAGATTTATTGTATAATTCAACAAATTATTTATTCGGTTAAAACATAAATAAATATGTAATTTAAATATATATTAAAATAAGATATATAATATTTTTAATTATTGTTTATAAAAAAAATATATATTATAAGTTTATTATTAGTATTTATTTAGTATCATATTTTCTATTAGAATTTTAATAGGAAAATATTATCTGCTTATTTTTAATAAAAGAAAATATTATTATTATTATTATTATATAGCATTTTCGGAGTTTTAAATTTATAATCGTGTTTTAAGTCGTGCATTTAAAAATATGAAATTAAACTATTTCTCAAAGTAATCGGATTAAAAAGGTGCTTTTCAAATAGCGTTCCGTGAAAATCTATTATAGAAAAGCGTAATACTTAATAATAAGGGAAAGAAATATTGTTGAATTTTGTCTTATTAAAAATTTAAAAGATTTTATATATTTTAAACTGAAAATTTATTATTTATTTGCCTTTGTTTTTTGACATTAATATTATTTTAAATTATAAATTAAATAATATTTAAATAAAATATTAGGTTAATATAGTTTTTGATTAAATATAAAAATTTCTATTTAAAATACGTATTTCAGAATTAAAGTTAAATCTTTATACTATATTTATTTTTTAATATATTAAATGTGATATAAATTATGATTTAAAGTAATGTGAAAATTTACACAAAATGGATTCATTTATGTAATAAAAATATTATATTTGTGGTATTCGAATAAATCACAGATCTTAAAACATTTTTTTTCTGTCAGAGCTTTTAAATAAATAATATATTCTTAAGGTAAAAATATATATATTTCGAGCAAAAAAACAAAATGTTTCATATTATTATATTAAGATATATATTTTTTTTTAATTATTATAAAAGACGATCGGAAATTACATAAGAGTTTAAAATTAAAATATTATTTAAAAAATTGTATATATTCTATTTTACAAATACAGCGTTAATAGAATGTATTTGTAGAATAGAATATACGAAAAGATCTAGGCTCTAAACACACACACACACACACATACACACATCGATAGCGGAGGAACAGTATTCAAGTTTTGCCTTTCATCAAGAACGATCCCCCGAAACCGATGGTTAGTCTAGATAACGAACGAAGGCGACTATATCAATGAATGTTTATTACGCGCGGATATGAAACCCCTCTCTTGTTGTAGAAGTGTACGACGCCAGCCTTAGCCTCAGGGCGGCGACCTACCGCTCATACTCTTCGGCCTACATCTCAAGATAAGCTGGACACGAACCGAGACTTATCTATGAAGACTATATACCCTCGATGGAAACAATGAGATCTTCTTTCGTCAAATTCTTCTTTGTTACCCGTAATACTATATGCATATATATATATATATATATATATATATATATATATATATATATACATATTATATAATAGTATTAAAATATATTCGACGATGTTATAAAGTTGTACGAATCGATAGTTGAGAAGCGTTGGTTTTTATGAGATTTGTAATGGATCGTTACAATTTCGAATCCGTAATAAAGATTAACGCGAACCGATGATATATATATATATATATAAAGATTACAATCGAAATATATGTGATATTGTATGAAAAATTTATATTATATTATAAATAAATATATGTTATATATTAAAATTGAATAAGTTCATTTTTTTTCATATGATTATATTATTTTATGAATTTTAATAAAATTAAAATCATATTTTATACGTAATATATTTTCTCGGTATTCTTATTTCTTTATTTAAAAATTCATAAATTTCCATTTAAATTAATTTTAAAAAGAAAAAAAGTGTTCCTCTCTATTTCAGTTATAAACGGTTTCCGAAAAAAAAACTAATGATTAATTTATATGTAAATTTACGACTTTAAAAAAAAATAATTCATTAAAATATTGTACGAAAATATGGAGTGAAAGTTTATGAGTTGAAAATATAAGAATTTTTGAAGGTGAAACAATCCGATAAATATTTATAAATTTATTTGCTTGACGCCCGATCTTTATATATTTGATAGATTTAAATCGAATGCGATAAAAAATATTAAATTAAAACGTTAATTACTAAATTAATATAAAAATTATATTTTATAATATTTGAAAAATATACATCTTTTTTTAACGTTAAGAATCTTTACAAATCTAGAGCTTATGAAAAAAAAGTTCGATGTTTATTCGATTCGGTGCGAGTATTTTTTTTTTTTTTTGAGTTTCGTCCACCGATTCGACCCTGCACACGAAGGCTTTGATACTCATTATCGGCCCATCAAAGGACGACACGAAAGCCTTCCCTTCTGGCACTTTTGTTCGTCTAAAATCGAACGGCTGTATAATAAAGAGATTAAATAAGCGCTTATATTATATATCGTGTGTATATATTTATTCGTATCGTGGAAACTTTGAAGAAAAACCGAAGAATGATTCTTTGATTACAGCCTGAAAATTGGTATCGATTTTTTTCCCTCAGCATAATTGTAATTAAAAGCGATAAATAGACAAAGTGGAAAATTGTGTTTTCGAGCTTTCGACTCGAATCGTCTATTGCTATATCGATTTTGTTTTTCGCTGTCAGAATGAAGCTTTTGAATATATATATATATATATATATATATATATATATATATATATGTGTGTGTGTGTGTGTGTGTATTATTTTACATTTAGATCGAACATATATAAAAGCAATAAATAATTCTCTCTAGCGTAGTTAAATTCAATAATAATAATAATTATTTCCATTCACATATTCAATATATTTATTAATATAACCATATATTATTATATAATGATGATTATTAAATATTTATCGTAAATGTCATTCATTCGTTACGTAGATATTTATTCAATTTAAATGATGAAAATTTTGTATGACTGTTTCGAACAATTTGTCAATATATATTTTGATTAAAAAAAAGTGTCGTTAAATTTTGAATATAAAATTAAAAAAAAAATAATATAAAAAAATATATTTTATCAGTTATGATAGATAGTTTTCAACAATCATCGAAACGTTGACAACGATTAAAACGTCTCATTTTTTCTTTTTTGCTTTATAACGTGTCATCGGTCATTTTTCACCGTAACACACCGTGTATATATAAATTAAAAGTGTCGTAAAACTTATTTGTGTAATGTATAAGATGATTTCATCGGAAGACAGTAATAAATTTAATTTGCGTCTTCCTTGAAAAAAAAAAGAAGAAGAAAATTAATTTAGTTTAATTAGTGTATTTCGCAAAAGTTTTCTGCCGTTTGCGTCTCGTGAAATATACACATTTATATATATATATATATATATATATGTCGTTTGTTTTTGACCATCACAGCACCCCCCCCCCTCATCCTATATATTTTTTGGCTCCCCCAAAATTTCGCTTTTCCCCTCGTCCCTCTCCCCCCTGTGTCGCCTCTTTTGCTTGCGTACATAATATTACAGAGACGGACTAGGGTGAAATGAGGGGATGGCTTTTCGTCGGTTCTAATTATACTAATACGGTTTTAATTGAATTAATTCGGTACCAATTGAATGAAAACGCGTTTATTTCATTACGAAGCTTTCATAAATTTTAAATGGAGATTACCGACGTAAAAACATCTCATATTTATGTACGTCGCCATCTTATTCAATATCGATATTATTATTATTATTATTATTTAAAAAA
The DNA here is from genome assembly GCA_024500535.1 of Leptonema lineaticorne. Lineage (NCBI taxonomy): Eukaryota > Metazoa > Arthropoda > Insecta > Trichoptera > Hydropsychidae > Leptonema > Leptonema lineaticorne. The sequence continues at coordinate 2,971,546 of JANIJI010000059.1, read as the reverse complement.
TTCTATATATAATATAATGAAAAATATTATAATCCCTTAGCGTTTTTTTTTTGTCAATATGCGACGAGCTTAAGCGGCATCTTTCCATATATTTATACGTATAAAGATGACGTTACATTATAAAGAACCGAAGGAGAAAATTCTCCGCGGAATAAAATTATTTTAAATTTAATTATTCGGATAATAACCATGAATATATATATATTTTTTCTTCGCTTTGTTTTCTTTTATTATTATTTTTTTTTTAATTTTTCGTATTCATTCGGACAAATTTTAATCTATTCCATTATCGCGTTAATTAATTTAATTACGTCGAAAATAATTTGAAATATAAAACGTTTTTAGAGGGACAAATTCAATTATCATACTCGAGCTTATTGCGAAAGCTCACACACACACACACAAATATATACTTTATTTTGGATTGAATTATATATAAAATATAATGTTTATAGACGTCAATGTCGGCTCGTGAAAATGAAAAATGCCAGAGCACAAATTATATACAATATTTACATATAACATATTTTGTAAATAATACGTAAAAAAAATAGTATACAAATATTCATCTTCATTACAATAAAAAGTCGATAACTCTACATTTATGTATTCATATAATTTGCAATTTTAAATTTATAATATGTACTAATATTTTAAATTATAAAAATATATGTATTTTTTTTTGGTAAAAAATGTATGTAAATAATTAAAATTGCACGGTAAATATTTTAATTGTAATTTGATATTAAAATCAAGATGTTCAAAAAAATATATTTTTTATTTTAACTGAGTTTATAATAACATAATCTAGTAAGGCAAATTTAATTGAGAGACATAGCCAAAGTTATAATATAACAACAAAATTAAACGGTCGTTAATTTTACGCTTTCGTTTTTTTTCATCCCCTTAAAATAATATTATTCGAAATTTTCCTTTAATATATATATATATATATATATATATATATATATATATCAATGTCGACTAAAATATAAATTTATGACCGTAAAATATATAATATTTATGGAAAAAGTAAAAATTTGCTATTTTATCAAAATGTTTTATTTCATAAAATACACATTTACATATAATATATACGTTAATATTACCAAAGCTGTGGAACTCAATAGAAAAACCAATATTTTTGTATGATGCGTACGAATATAAGTTATATATATATATATATATATATATATATGTGTGTGTGTGTGTGTGCGTATTTGTGAGCGAGCTTACTATTTTAAAAGCTCGTTTTACGAAGCGAATATTTTCAGACGAATTGATATGAAATCGTTCGCTCGTCCGCCGTGAAAACAATAGAAGGAAAAGTCGCTTTTCATGTTTTCCACCGAATCCTTTTTGTTTCTAAACACACACACACACATATATATAGGGGATGATTACGAAGTCGTACCCACTTTTTTGGAAAGGTGTCATTCAAAAGGCATCTAATTCATAACGGACCGATTCAACCCCCTTCGCTATCCGGTCACGTTCCTTGTAAACTATCTAGATGATTTATTATAGTTTCGGTGACTAAATAAAATTCCTAGTTTTTCTATAGATTTTTTTAAATATAAAATTTTATCATTTAAATATTGTATATATATATATATATATATATATATATATATATATATATATATAATATAATATATTATTACTGATTTTAATAAATGTCGCTTTGAAACGTACAATAACAAATATGTGTATTTTATATAATATGAACGATTTTGTCAGTTTTATTTATATAATAATGAATAAATTTCAAATTTTAATATTTTTCATGCGTATTTTATTAATTTTATAAAATGTTTATATTTTCACATTCATTTATCGCTCTGTTGAATTACATGATATTGTTAATAATAGATATATGATAAATAATAAAAAAATATTTTCAATTAAATAAAATATTTATTTTTATAAAATAGAATATTGTTATGTTTTATGCTATTATAAAAGATTGTATTAATAACATAATGAATATTGATTAAATATTTTTTTTTAATATATACATAATATTTTAATTCTTTGTAATTGAGAAGTGTCGTTTGATCACCGTAAGAGCAAAAGATTAATAGTTCGGTAATAGTAATATTTATAGATTATTTATTAATAATAGAATAAATAAGTTCGATAATTTTAATTTTATTTATGAATATTAAAATTAACGAATAAAATCGTTTTGTAATTAAGAAAATTCAGATTCATAAAATTAATGAAATAGAAAACAGTGTAAAAATTCTACGACAATATACCATAGAATTGATTAAAATATATATTTTTTTTAATATGAAAAATATTGTATTTTTAGACTATATTTTTTTCGCATTTCTATATAGTGCAACAGATATCCTGGTGTCGATCGTCTGCGATAAATAAAAGAAAAGCATATTTTATGCGACCTAGGATATTCGTGAAGGACCAGTCGGGCGCGCCTCAACGGGAGTACGAAAAAACAAAATTCGAAAGATAAAAAAAGGACCCTGCCGGATAACACACACACACACACATACACATACACACACGGGAAAAACCGTGAGGAGGAGGGGTGAGTGTGGGGGGGGCAAAAGACAAATAAATAAATAAAATAGATCGGAAAGTGCGCGATGAGGGGTTATCGCTCCGGGGCATATAACAATAACCATTCGTTCGGTGCTGAAGAAATACTGAAAAATACGCTTTGTCTCCGCATATGAAGATTTATATCGCGCGTGGATTTACAAGACAAATGGTGAACGTCCCGTGACGTGAGGTTGATGGGTGGAGCAGTTTATGGGGGTCGATGGATACCTGTTCTATTCACATACATACATATATATATATATATATATATATATATATATATATATATATATCTATATGTGAACCCCATAAAAAAAAAAGAAAAAAAAATAGTATATATTTTCTATGTGAAAAAAAAAATGTGCCAAAAAAGCGCGTTCGCGTTCTGATATCCCATCCTCATTTGTTATTTATTGTCGGAGCAGCGAGTTCTGCGAAAGGATCACCTCTCGATTTCCTAGCCGATCTTAGTATGTATGTATATATATATATATATATATATATATATATATATATATATATATATATATATATATATATATATATATATATATATATATATATATATATATTAATATGTATAAAAATAGTCAACGTGTCAGCCCCCTTGTGACACCTGTAATGTCATTTGTGTCATCATTTCGGTGACATTTTGTTAAATATATATACCATATATATTTATATTTATACTAGTGGACCCGTGTGCGGATTCGCATACGACTCTATAACGTGTGTGATCATTAAAAGTGCACATATTTTTATTATATATTTAATAAATAATAAATCCTAATTAATTGAAATACACACATACACTTTTACACACACACACACACACACATATATATATATATATATATATATATATATATATATATATATATATATATATATATATATATAATTATGATGACAAAAAGTGTATATCGCGATAATAACAGTATGTTACGAAGCCGGCTTTCAAAATCGAAGGAAATCGAAACAAAATTGAATCGTAAATGCTGAAATATTTTACATGAAATCATATAGTAATAAGTTGAACTTTGACTTGGCAAGTATTTGTATTTTGAGTTATAAAGATAATTTAAGATTAAATTGACAAAATAAAAATGTATTTGACGAAAAAAAAAATGCTACACCATAACAAACTTTGCACCACCTGTGCTAGAATTATATATATATATGATATATCTTAATATATTTTTGTAATAGTTATAGATATTCAATATTTTATATAATATATAAAGCTTTGTCATGGTTGGTCCATCTCCGCTCTGAAGGCTATTTAAATAAAAAATAAATATAACATTTATTTGTATATATGTCGAATGCTGAAAATATCTAGTTTACATTTATTCGTTTTTCTGAAAAATTTATTCCGTTTCAGCATATATGCGAAGTTTGTTCCAGAGTAGCCTTCAGAAATATTTAGTTTATATATTCGTTCATATGAACATTCGGGTATATTTGATTTTATATATTTTATTTAATATTTATTTCGAATATTTAAATTAATTTCAAGGGATATATTTTATTTTATCAAAAAAGCTTTTTTCTCAAAATTATGCATATATATTTATACATTTATTTTGTAATAAAATCAACATTAAACTTTTTTTTTTCCAATCAATGTCACATTTTTGCCAATCGCATAAGAGTTGAATCGAATAGTTTAGAGTATATTACATTGTCTATCGACGACTTCTATTATTTTTAAGTGACAGTTTGTATAATAGGATTTGTTTTTTTTCTCAAATATATTTTTTTTTACATTTAAGAGGATTTTTATAATAGTTCTAATCGAATTCATTCAACTGAAATTAACTTTGACTAGCTTTCAATAAATAAAAACGATTTTTCTATTTGTTCTATGAGTAACGACAGATATAACGTTCAATTGAAATTTTATTTTATTTTATTATTGAATTAAAAATTGACGTTTTTCAATACAAATAAATCATATTTATTTTTAAAATTATTTTTTATCTAGGAAAGCCGGTATTAATTTATATGAATTACAACGTTCTGTATTTTAAAATGCTAGATGTATCGAATCTTTTTATTCAGAAGAAAAATTTATATATTAATTATTATTTATGAGTAACAATTTAATAATTATTGAATGGAAAGGAGGCAAAGTATTTCTAAACATACTTTTTTTATGTGTTATTTATTTCTTAACGTTTCATAGCATATGTTATAAAAATTTATGGTATAGTAAATGACAATGGTCCTTAAGAGGATTTTGATAATTGTAAAAATATGATATATTTATCATTTAATAAATATTATATATATATATAAGGAAAAAGTTTGTTTTAGTGTTTCCGAATGTGAATAAAGAAAATTCCGTTTTGAAAATAATTTTATTAAAATTTGTGATCTGGACTGCAATTTTGATATAGAAACTCGTTATTCAATATTTTGTTCGAATATGAATCGCATTCAAAAGCATATTGAATATCGTTTTTTTTTAACGAAAGACCATTATAAAAAAGAAATGATTGAAAATCAGCGATTTTTTTTTACAATGTGTGCTAAATAAAGTAATTACTATTTCATTTCCTTTCAAGATTAAGTTTATATTTAAAATATACTATTTATAATGTGACCTTGTAAAATTAGTAGATTAGAGCGTAAAAAAATATCGAGTTTCACAAAAAATATTTATGATTAAAAAAAAAATCTATATAAACATATAAAATATGGGGTAAAATAAAAAAAAAATATTTAGATATTGCCATGAATCATTAGCGGTCTAATCACGTGAAAATACCACACTAAAAACAATACATTGTTCGAGATAATAGAAAGCATTATTAATGGGGCTATTTTAGATTTTGGGTAGCTGAAATTTCGATAAGTTAAGATTTATATATATATATATATATATATATATATATATATATATATATATATATATATATTATATGAAAATACAAAATCTATAAACATAATATAAAAAAGAAAAACGCATTAAAATATTGCGATAAAAATTGAATAAAATTTTAAAGTTCTTTTTTTATATAATGTATTCGATGATGTCACAGTAACAATTTTGAATATTTCTATAGTGTGACGTCATATATCAGAATGAAAATGTTGTAAAGTTAGCAAAGCAAACTGTGGTCGTAATCATTTTTATTTTATCGTTGTAATTAAAGTCAATTGTTTTTCTAGGTCAATATAAAGAACTTTAAAACGTAATGAGAATTAATCCGCAACGCACATAAATATATATATATATATATATATATATATATATATATATAAATGAAAAATTCTTTATTAAATTCATTTTTCATAATTATTTCAAAATATTTATAAAAAATAATTATGTTTTATAAAATTATTCAGTATCAATGTATAAAATTGATAATAATCAATGTTCAAATATAAAATAAAATTTATATTTTATATTATTAATATAAAATTCTAAGAATACATTTGATATCTAATAATTCTAAGAATACATTTGATATCTAATATTATACAATAATATATATAAAAAAATATATATATTTATATAAGTGAAAATTTAAACTCAGTTTGAATAATTTGTTAGAAATTGTTGCTATGACAGCGCAACATACAAAGGATCGTTTTCATCTTAGAAGTACATATCGAGCTTCTTTAATTTGTAACTAAGGTAACAGTTTACGATTTATCTCGTATGCTTAATTATATCTAAACTTTATAAAGCTCTCGTGTTTGATATGAACGAACAATGATTATATTTCATATTTCCATTTCGTACAGAAATCCTATCTAAAAATATCAAAAATAAAGCGTATAGATATTTCAAGATTAATTTTAAAGTAAATTAAAATAGTAAAGCGAATCACACACACACACACACACACACACATATATATATATATATATATATATATATATATATATATATATACTTAATTATGCTTTGAATTATGATGGTTTAGAATAGATAAAAGAAAGTCTAGACTAATTTAAAAAATAAATGTTCTCTGTATTATATTTTAAAATTAATTATTTATAATGTAAATTGGGAGTAATTTATTTTAATTTTTAAAAATTAATAAATTGTGTTTTTTTTCATTTTTGCGGCTCTGGCTTAATTTTTATAAATTTTAATTAATTAATATTTTAAGTCGAATTTGCAGTTTGCTTATATTTTTTTATTTTTACATCGATTTATTAATATATTTTAAATTTGCATAACGATGTTTTTTTTATCGCAGTGTTTTATATTGATAAAATATTCTTTTAAAATTTATACGTATATTCATATGTTAAATGTTATCGTAAAATACGCGTTTTAAAATGTCGATATTTTGAAAGAAGAAGGAAAAAAATAGCGCCGTTGATTAATCTATTCTTTCCGTTGGAATGTAAATGTATGATGATTTATTTTAGAATATTTTTTTTTTACATATTGTAAAAATGTTTATATTCACTATATATATATATATATATATATATATATATATATATATATATATATATATATATATATATATATATATATATATATATTTATACGTATTTGAGCGAGTAAAGTAAAGTGAAGTAAAGCTGGAGAAAAAAAAAACTAATCATCTGGGAGAGTGGTCTCTCTCACTGTAAAAAAAAGGAAAATTTTTTTCTATATCTATTTTGTCGTCGTTGACTTTTCCTGCCCCGCTATCCTCTAGTCGCTCCAACTACGCAGAAAAAGTTGTCTACCTAAAAAAGAGGAAACGTTTTACATTCTCGCATTTATATTCAAGTTTCAAAAGCCTTTGGGGAATTTCGAAAAACCCGTGTCCTGAAAATTTACTCGCGACAACTGTAACAAAAGTTGTTGATATAGTGCGCTTCGGATTCAAACGTGTGTGTTTTTCGAAACAAATATACCGTACGACGCGTCCGAGTAACGGACAGACAAACAAACAAACAAACAAATATTGTCGGATTTTTTTTTATATTAAAAATATATATATATATATATAGAACATGCGAGAGCGTTTCGAATATTTAATCGATATTATTTTAATATTTATTTTACATTTGATTAAAAAAAAATAAAAAAAATAAATAAATGCATATTTATATATAATATTTCGTGTAAAAAAAAAATTATATATCGTGATGCGAAAATTAGTATTTCGTGATCGTGCAAAAGAAATGAGTGTAAATAATATAACGTATTTAAATCGAGATATGTTGAATGAAAATTAAACACGCTAAATATATTTAAACGTTTCGAATCGTTTGACATTTATATTAATTATAGTATAAACGTCGAAATCGATGAATTTGTCTTATTTATATTTTTTTAATCATAATTTATGATACGAAATTGTTTTAATATATTAAAATTATTTTTTTTTAATTTAAGTGTATTAAATTTAATATATTTTTTTTATTAAGTTTTATAAATAAATTTATTCATGTATAAAATAAATATATGATATACAGTCTTGTAAATTGATATTGAAAAGTTTTAAATTAATTAATTCTTTTTTTAACTTATAATTGTGTTTAAAATTACGATTTAAACATTGTCAATATTGTTCTTTAAATATAAAAATTAATTATTTTTACGTAAAAAAATATATTCGTTAATAATATATTAATAAAATTCAACTATAATAAATTTATATAAATAAAATAATATTTTTAAAATATATTAATAAAATGCTTACCCTTCATCAACACCAGAGCAACAGTGATAACCAATCGTATCGAAAACATATTTTCAATATTTAGTACAAATAAATAATTTTAATTTGCAATAATGTCATTCATTTTATTCAGAAATCGGATAATAATAATAATAATAATAATAATAATTCACAGACGTGATAATAACGCGATAAAAAAAAATCACATAACGTCGGAAAATTCGACGAGAAAATTTTCCGACGAGCACGTGACGCGGTGAAAATTTCGTCCGACGCGTGCGACGAAGCGCGTCCTACTGCCGCCGCGTTCGGAAACCAACTGAAGTTTTCACCGTTGCGAAAAGCGGGACTTTTCGCACTATAGGGTCGCGAAAAGTCGCGCTCCACGCGCGCATGCGAACGATTTTCCGCGGGCGCGACGATCGCAACAGGCGAACATTGCGAGGGTGAGCGCGCTTTGTCGCTTTTCTTTTTGAATTTTCCGCGGTTTTTTTTTTTTTCGTTTGAAATTTATATAATACTTACGGACAAACGTTTGAATTCGTTTCATTGATTAATATCATTTAAATTTTATTATTTATATTGTATAATTTAGTAAAAATAATTATTTGAAAAACAAAAAAAAAAAAATATTTAAATAAACACAATAATAAATTTAAAATACACAATATTGAATTTTCGTGAATTATATTGGTTTTATAAAATGAGAAATGTAGTTAATAAATAATCAATTTTAAAAGTGAAAAAACTACTGTCGATTACTAAAATTTCAAAAATATTGTATTATTATCCTAATTAAATATTTTATGCGTCATCATGAGAATACATTCATTATATATATATTAAATTAAATTTTATTTAAAAATGTTGAACGATAAGGTATATTAATTCAATTATTGTATAAAACTTACTACTAAATGAAAAATAAAGGAAAATTTGTTTAAAAAAATGCATCTATATGAAAAAAAAAATGTTTTCAACAGCAAAATAAATGTAAATACTATATTTAGCAGGTCAAGCATGATAATGTTCATAAAATTTCTAATATTTTAAATAAAAAATTGCTATATTAATTGTAAATGTTGTGTATCTTTGAAGTTGTTCCGAAATAATAAATTTGAAGACCTTATTATGTAGACAACTATTAACTAATGTCTTGTAAAAATCATAAAATCTTTTAAATTATCATTTTTATACATTTGAAAAAAAATATTAAATATTTAGAAATAGCTTATATTTTAATATATTCAATAGTAATTATAAAGAAAATATTTTCGGATGATTATAGACCGAAAATTGTATGCAAACGAGTTTTTTTCTTCAATATTTTAATTACTATTAACGTCGTTAGGAACTACGTCAATAATATAAAAATAACCTAGAATTCCGAAAAAAATTACGTTTTAATATTTATATATCGGAAAAATAATTTATTCCAACGATATGGAAAAAAAAAGAACGAAACAGAAAATCGAAGCGATTAGTGCGTTTTCTAATTACAACGTGAAAATATTATACTCGAAAAGTTTTTCTTCATTTTCCACAGGAAAATTACTATAATTTGATATTTTGCCGACGATAAAAAGCCTACCGTATTACGGCGACGTGAAAACGAAATACGATTTTTATTTTCATTTCACTAAAAAAAAAAATAATAATAAATAAATAAAGAAAAGAAAAATACATATAAATATATAAATCATTTCGTTTCCTGACTGACTATCTAAGATCGTTGAAACGTTAAACTTTCGCGTGAAGTAAATTAAGAAGTTTCGTATGATGACAAAAAAAAAACATTTATATAGAGTAGAAAAAAATATAAAAGTAAAATTGGTCATGTAATGAAGTGTGCGTGATGACATGCAATTGATATACTACATAAAAATTTGAATTAAACTATATATAATATATATATTAAATTATATATGAAAAAAAAAATCGTATAAAAACGGTCTTATTTCTCAGTTCGCTAACATGATTTCGTATTTTTCATTAATATTAAAATGTAATTTTATTCAAGAAAAAAAAAATTTTTTTTTTCACAATCAAACCATGCGCAAAACGTGAATAATCGTTTCGCATATTAAATTTTAATGTTTTATATCGTTTTTGATTTTTTTTTGTGTTCATTTTTAATATGAATGTTAATTTAGAGCGTTTTAACGCTTGACTAATACAATGTTTTTCGATTCGTTGTCGCGAAATATAAATATTTAATATACGCGCGGTGCGTTTCTGTTAAATGGTGACTTATCGATGTTATTATGTTGAGGTTTTCTAAAAACGATAAATATTTATTTTTAATATATTTTTGTATTTTTTTTTCTTACTATTATTATTATTATCAATTATATATTATTTCAATATAATTTAAAATTAAATATACCCACGTATATAAATACAGAATAAAAAAATCAATTATAAATATTTTTAACAAATGTAAAAGAACGATATTATTAAATTTAAAAAAAAATGTTTTATTTTTATTTTAAATAAGAAAAATTCAAAGATGTAAAAATTTGAGTACAGTTTTAAATGTGTTGTTATTTTTTTCTCATTCGTCCGAAGAATCAAAGATATTATAAACAACGATAGAAACAACAACGATAACAAACAACAACAATAATAAAAAGCAAACGAACAAAAACAAATAACATTTCAAAAATATATAGACAAAAAAAAACATCCATTTTTTTTAGTCCCTAAAAACAAAACATTCATTCGTATGTAAAACAAGTAGCTTTAATTTTTCCATTTAGTTCGGAAAATATATATATATGTATAGATTTTCTCGCACGTTTTTCACAATGCTCACTTTTTTCAATTGATTTTTCCATTTTTAGTCTTTAATAATTCTTTTAAATATAGGATATACATTCATGAGTTGATGAAACGGTCTGTATTTACATGATGAAAAAAAAAGGTTATTTCATTGTGTTTATTTGTAAACACGAGAGACAGTGTAATATTTTTAACGAAAAAACAATGAGATCATATCTATTGTTTATATATTTTTTTTTATATAATTGTTCGTTATATTTATTTAATTTATATATATATTATATTACACATGTTTAATAATTTTATTTTGTCTTAAATATACTTTTTATAAAGAGTTTTATTTGTTTTTAAAATTGAGCATATTTACATTCAAATTTGGATAATGAAAAAAAATAACACGAGTAAATATCAACAGTTCTATTTCAAAAATATTTTATATTTAAATAAAAATTAAAGTAAAAAGTCTCATAATTTTATTATAAAAACTATCAAAATTTATTTTAAATTTTATATTATGTTAAATGAAATTATTTAGTTTTTGATAAAGTATAGATGTTTTTTATGTATATATATATATATATATATATATATATATATATATATATATATATATATATATATATATATATATAAATTTTCACAAAAAATATAAATCGAATGTCTCGAAAACGACTTATAATTTTGAACTTTTAATATATTGTATTTTTTTAAATTTATAATTTTATGAAATAATTTTTTTTTCAATTTAAACGATTAAAATAATGTCTGAAATATAGTTTAATATCATATTGCATGATTTTATCGTTAATATACAAGAAAATAAATATTATTAAAATTTATAAATTTCACGTAAAATGCTGTAAAATAAAGCTGACTATGAACTAAAACTTTGTAATAATGAATATTTTTTTTTTCATTACGTAATAAATTAAAAACGTTTATTATACATATTTACGATACATTTACGCGATTATTCACAAATGTAATTAATAATTTAACATATTTATCAGAAAAAGACGGCGATTTTTTTTTATTTTATTTATTATTTTGCCAGTTTTATAATAGTATAATTATTTCAATAGTGATTTATCGTGGCGATCAATCGCAGAAGTGGCATTATTTTGAAATAAATAACTTTTTACAAATTAAAAACACGCAATTGCACACGTCACATTATTTAAACTTGAATACGGTGCGTGATCGCTTTTATACAATTAAAAATATTAAAATATATATTAAATGCGTTTTTTTTTCTTTCCAATTATCGCACCGATATGTGTCAATCAAAATTGAAAAAAAAACTTTTTTTTTTGTTGTTAATTATATTTTATAGTTAGAAAAATACGTGTAAAATGTATTGTGTTTGAAATGAGTTGCAAATTTTGCACTGTATTATTTTATATAACTCAAACGATATTTAAAATTTAATTTCATTATACGAATTTTATAAATAATATAATAATATATTATAAATAAATAAAAAAAATATATTTTTATTATCAGTATTGCGAGAACAATTGATTTGATTTGTGTAATCGTATTTAAAATCCAATATGTATGGAAAAATTATATTTAACAATGAATTTTATGAAACGCATCATTTTAAATGTTATTATTGAATATAGTAATATTTTTTTATTACTCGTAATATATATATATATTTGATTTTTTAATTGATGTTAACGAATCGTAAAGAAATTCAGATTGAAAAAAAAAGTGTTTCTTTTTTCTTCATATAGATAACATTATTTTTTAAATATCAAACGAAAATTTATAATGTCATAAACGTGTATAATAAACGATATATTCGAAAATATGATATTTAAATGTAAAATAAATTACATTTTCCATATAATTTGTAATCGAAACGAGAGCGCAAAAGAAATAATAATCGAGAAAAATTCAATATTTTTCTTATACGAATTCATTGTTTAAATATTCAATTGATTTTCGATCGCTTTTTTTCTCGATGAATAATTCACCGAAGGAATAATAATTAAATAAAAACCGAATAATAAAGAGCGAAATTTAAATGTGAATTCGCACACACACACACACACATACACGTTTTTATTATATATATTTATATTAAATACATTTGTAAAAATATATTATATACAAATATAAGGCTCGATTAATCATTCCGTTTCGTTTTTCTTTTTACGGCGACATTTTTAAGTTAAGTGAAATGACAGGAAACGGAAACGGATCGCGATTAAAGAGAACCACTTATAATGATCAAAGCGAAGAGTGGAGATACGAAAGAGAAAAAAAAATAAAGAAAATTTTAATTATCAAAATGAAAACGACATTTAAACAGTAATAATGAGCTTCAGCGTACAAAATTCTATATATTATATTTCGTTCGTTCTCGTTTAAAAGAAACGTACGACGTATCTTGTACATTTCTATAATGATTATTATGCTCGTAATTATTTCGTTGTTAAATTTTAATTATTATTGATACAATTAAAGGTTTTATTTATAGATTGATACCGATATATAAGTATTAATAATGTTTTGCGATTCGTCGTTTAACATTTATCAAATATATAAAACTCTAAATGCCAAACGCCTTCATAATTTATTTTATCAAACGTAAGTTTATTTTTACAATTCAAATACTAAATAACTTTTACAAGTTAAAATAAGCATCATTGATATACCAAAGTGTAAATTATTATGATATATTTTTCATGTGAAATATTTTTAGCATTTTATGAAAAAAGTCAAAAAGGTCAAAAGGTTTTTTTTTTTGAAAGTTAATAAAAGTCATTTTTTCATAAATATCCACAAATAACGTGATTGGATAATTACTAGTTTTAATTAAATACATATTTTCATTATATTTTTGTAAGAGATATGTGTTACGGAAACTATTATGATAAAAAGCATATATTTTTTTTTTAAAAATTACTATTTTAATATTAAATTTTTCATAATGTCACTTGTATACTATTTCATATAGTTTAAATTTTAATAAAAAATCATATAACAATATGGACCTGTATGCGAATTGTAAATAAAAATTTTGGTATTGATTTTGATTCTCATGAAACAGAAATACAAAATACAAAATAATATTTTAATTATAACTAATATTAATATACGAAACATATTTTTTTCACATTTTTAATTATAATATTTTGTGAAACAGTAAATATTTTAATGTAAATAAATCGTAGTTTTACCGAGTTCACTCTGAAAATATTTTTTCCTCGAAGAATTTTTAATAAAAAAACTTTTTATCATAGAAAAAAAATCTCATGTACACAGATAAATATATATCGTAAACGTACATTATTGATGAAAAAAAGCTTTTTAATTAAATCAATATACGATATATTAATTACAGATATAAAATAATCAAAAAATATAAATATTTTTAATTTATAAACATATGTAAATTTTTGTATATTTATTATATATAATTTCATTCAATTTAATTTCATAAAAAAATATATTTATATAAATAAACGAGAGTCTTGCATAATTTTCATATTTTTTTTCTCATTTAACAAATATATTTTTTTAATATATATATATATATATATATATATATATATATATATAGTCGGCGGTTTGACGAAGCTATTTCATTTACTATTTATTAGTCGGTGATGAAAAAGTCGTTTTCCGTTCAATCCGTGCCAGGAAGCCTTAGTGAAATATTGCTGAGTCGCTATGGAAATAACAAAAAATAATAATAATAAAAATAAAAAAACCGATCACAGACGAAAGGGGGGGAGAGAAACGGGGAGGAGGTGGTATAGGAAAAACTGCGTCCGGGAAATGACCGTTCATAGAATAACTTTTCGCCTTTTTTTCCGTACCCCTAGTCGTCTCTAAAAATATATACAATATAATAGATAAAATACGAACAGGGGATGCACACGGGGGCATTATTTGAATATGATTGACGCCGGGGGTATTTTTTTTTGTTTTTTTTTTATTTTTATTATTTCGTTTATTCCGCGATGCAAAAATCGAATAATTAAATATGGATATTCAGCTTTATATTTTTTTTTATTTGGAATATTCCATCGAAACGTTACTGTTTTTGTTGTTGTTGTTGTTGTCGTCGTTGTTGTGCCACAAATTGAATTTCAATTGAATTTTAAAAATTCAATTGAGTGTATAATATTCATGTATTATATTATATATAATATAATATACGTGTGAATATTTTTATACTGAATATTGTATTTTAAAAATATTGTTCGGTTAATTAAAAACAAATAAATTTATTTTTATTATCATTATTAAATTTTTTAATTATGTAAATAGTGTTGAATTTATATTTTTTTCTTTTATATATTTTAAAGACAACCGATATATTATGATATATTATGAATTATTATTTTCAAATTTTTTCCCGAAGTATTCTTTGAGAATCGCAGTTTCAATAACATAAATATTACTATGAAATATAATATTTCTTTACAAAGAAATTTAATAATTTATGAAACAATCAACGATTGAATTTATATATATATATATATATATATATATATATATATATATATATATATATATATATATATATATATATATATATATATATATATATATATATATATATATATATATATATATACATATAATACAATTTTTCTTCCCATTCAGAAATAGTATTAATTCAATATTTTTATTCACTTAGTCAAACTTGAAACTTGAAAAAAAAATATTTTAAATAAATTTAAAAATATTTACAGGTAAATAATCATTTATATATTTAATAGAAAATTATATTTTTATTTCTACAAATATTTAAATATATAATCTTAACGATACTACGGCACATCAATTCGAACGTTTTCAGACGTTGCGTTTATTATAAACGTAAATATGATACGAATATAAACTCGAGAATAATTTACACGATGTAAAGCATTTCTAGAAATCGATACGACTGAAGCATACTAGAAATTTATACGATAATTCTAAACGCTTGTTTAGATTAATTTTTGATGTTTAATTACGATTTTCCAGGCGACCGCACTTGCTGAGGCTAAACAAATTGCCTTAATACCGATTTTGTATTCATTTCGTACGATATTCATAAATATACATTATTCAAATAATAACGATATACATTATTTTAATATGTTTTAATATGCCACACACACAAGGTGTGTGCCGGTAAAAATGTGACATTGTCCGAAACAAATATATATATAACTGAACGTCTCATCATACATTTTAAACGTTGCGAAATACATTTTTAATATTAATTTATATAAAATTTATAAATAAAAATCATGATTTTAGATTATATATATATGTCGGATTTCTTTAATATTAAAATTGATAAAAAAAAATTGGACGTATATAATGTTTAATTTTTCTTTTTATCTAAATTCGGTCACCTTTTCACTGTGATATAAAACTACGTATGAATTATAATAAATTAAAAACCGGGCGCGCGTTAATATAAATATGAAAATATCATGTGACACTTCGGGGTCGTACCGAAAATTCACAGTATTACCTTGAATAGAGTATGATGTTACTAATAACAACATTTTATATAGTGTTTTTCATAGTTATATCTCATGAAAATCCGTTTTAGTCAAACCGTAAAATGCGAAGAATAATAAAATGATGGCAACATTTTTACAAAGTCGCCTTTATTGGGAGATTTTATGAATATGTATGCGTATTTTTTTTGTATGAATTTGTGGTTTAAAATGTGACAAATTTGATGTTAATATTTTTTTTTATGTAAATCTTGAGCATTTATTTTTTTAGATTAAATGTTTAATTTTAAAATTTTGAATTCTAATTGAATCAGTAAAAAAAATATTAATATTCCAATGAAAAATTGTATTGTGTTAAATTTTATTAATTATTTGAATACGTTTTTAATGTTGATTTTCGTTTAATATCGAATTGATATTTTATTTATTCGACGTATTAAACTCGTTAGAACATCACTAATAGTAAAATTTTACTATGATTATAAATGCATATTCATGGATAAACTTTTAGTGCAATATAAATTATTCACGAGCGCGCAAACATTGATAGATAAAATAAAATATAATCGATGAAATATTAAAAAAAAAAAATAATAAATAAATGAAACTATTAAAATGGAAATTTTATAATAGTGCATATAATAATATATTTGAATTAAAATTTTATAATTTAAAAAATAATGTAATTTCGAATAATTTAACGAGCAGCGAGTGTGTTGACAGCCTTAACGTTGCGTTTAGACGAAATGAGAAAAATTACCATTTCGCAAGAGACAATTTATTCACATTCGAATGAAAAACAAATATAAATTTGTGTGTGCGTGCGTGCGTATTAAAGCATCACGCACGCGCAGATGCGTCATAAATTCTGATTACTTTTTTGACTTTTGGCCGGATAAAACCTACTTCCGCCGCCTTATGTGTCGGAAAAGCCTATGAAAATTTTAGTTTTCGGTTTCTTTTTCTTTTCGGGCTGCGATTTTTCTTTTCTGCTTTTTTTCCCTTTCTCTCCATCTACTCTTCATTTCTTCCACGGCGCTCTTTTCTATCCTCCCGTTTTATTCGTCATTTTTCTCTGTTTTTTTTGCTTCTTCTTCTTCTTTTTCTTTTTCTTTGTTTTTTTTCGCATTCTTCTTTTTCTGGTGTGGAGTCGCGTCGTCGTGATTTATGGTATAACGTAATTTGATTTTAATACTACTATGTTTTCTTAATTTGTTATATATTACATGTGTGTGTGTGTGCGCGTAATACATAAAATATAGTGACAAGTTCTTTGATTCAAATCTAAATAAGGATTTTAATACACATTATAAACAATATTATAGACTATACAAACCCAAATATTTTTATTATATTTCATAGCTCCATTTTTACATTAGACATTTTCCTAAAATTTTCTATTTTTTTTCTTTTTTTAAATATTGAAAAATTGATGTATTTAATCTTTTACATATATTTTAATATATAAAAATATATAATTTAGTATTGAAGAATAGTTATTTTTTTATTTTTTTTTCTATTTCTGATGCACGGAAAAATTATACTAAGATTTAAATATTTATGATAAATTATTTTTTTTTATAAATAACATATTTTATATAATATATAAAAAAAAAAATAAATTTAATAAATAAAAAATCGTACGAAATCTATATACGATTTTTCTTCAGATTGTTATTAGTTATATTAATATTTTCTTTGTCTCTCCTTTTGTTTTCCTAGGCCAAAGTTATAGATGTCAAATATATATTATCATAAAAAATTATCCATAATACGATACTATGTTCGAGAACATGTTTTGATTTCATAACAAATGACTTTCGGTATATATTACATAATGGTTTATGTTTACATTTGTTGTTGATTAATGTAACTGGAAAAGGCGTATGGAATGAAAAATGTTTTTTTGTTCTACGTATAGATTTTATCTGTATGTTTCTTTGAGAAATTTCAGAAACACGTGTACGATATATTATATTTTCAAAATCGAAGATGATTTCTATATTCTACATAATTTAATAAAAAAAATACAATAATACAACCTTCATAAATCCACGATTATATTTAGAATACGAAGATATCAATTTTATATTACACAATAATAAATAACTATCGATACTATATTTAATTTGTATATATAATATTATATTTCAACGAACAAAATAATGTAGATTTTTTTTCGAGAAAATGAGACCTTTTTATAAATAGATAGTGAGAATATGCAGGAGATATTTCAGGAATTCGAATTAAGAACCTGCAGATATTTACTAGGCTAGAACATCGTACACTAGATTAAAGCTTCTCAAACATTTTCATCTCTATATACGCTTATTGAATTAAGACTTTAATTATATATTAAAAACAACGGTATAATTGAAGAAATATTTTTAATTATATAAATATTTAAGATTCTATATCAAATGGTATTGGAATTTATCTATAATATTGTATTGAGAATTTCATAAGAAGCTTGTAAATTGACGTTGATTGAGCTTTTTGAAAATTATTCTATTGGAAAATTTATGTGTATATATATATATATATATATAAAATTTTGAAATAAAATTGAAATAACCAGAGCCGGACTGGTATCCTCATTATAACACTCGGATTTCCATTTAAATTCAAAAGCGACCGTTTTTTTTTATTTTAAACCACGCATCCGCTTTTCCAGTTCCACTTTCCGACCAATGGTCTCATCGATTTTCTTACCTAGGCTGCAACCGAACCATTTTCCACCCCTTTGACTCTCTCTTGACCCTCCCTCATTCCTGCCCCTCCCCCGTCAAATTTAACGCCCATAATATATTTATTATTCACGCATTCGTACGCACAAATATATTTCTTTTATTCTTCTTCAGCCACTCAGGGCCGTATTTTCATTTCCCATTTGGCCCATACGTTCGTCTTAGACGATAAAACTTGTAATTGAAGGCAAAGGGAAAATCCTCTCCTTAAATTTTAACATGAACTCACACGTCCGGCTAAAACTTAAATAATACATAAACATGGTTGTGAAAAAAATACCATATAAAAGACATATATAATAAAAAATAAATATTTTTAACTATCATATTTTTCATATATATATATATATATATATATATATATATAAATATATAAATTTTATAGTAAAATTCCAATTTTAAAATATTACAAACACACACACACACACACACACACACATATATATATATATATATATATATATATATATATATATATATGTATTCTCTTCGACACTATGTTGGATTGGGTGTAAATTTTTTCGGTTATTTCTGTTCTTTTCCCTGAAAAATATGGCCGTATAAACTTTTTTATACTTTAACACGGTCAGTTTCAGTCGATAAAGTCCCCTTTTTGCAACGCTTATATTTTTTTATCGCATCCGAAATTACATCTATTTTGTAAATAGTTTGTTTGGATTTAAAGTTTAAAAAGTTTTCGACGATTCGTATCGTATTTTTTTTTTTTTGAATATAAATACATTTGAAGTGTAAAAGATGTAAAAAAAAATAACCGATTTTATTTCTTTTGAAAACGTTCGTTATTAAAGATTTATTATCTCGATGATGTTTCAAAAAATATATTTTCAGTATCATTTTTATATTTTTCAGTCATCTTTTATAAGTTTTCAATATAAATAATATATATTTTTTTATTTTATTTATTTAAAAATTTAAAAATTGTTTTTGAGTTGTGGCTTTATTTATACTGTAATTAAATAGTATTATTCTAATTTTAAATTCTCTATTATACATGTAATATTAAATGTAATAAATGTTAAGTCTTATATGAAAGCAACACTCCGGCAAGTGCGATTATAAATTCGTTTCAAAAGCTACTACTACATTTAATACTTTAAATAACACAAACTTCAGGGTTATTCAACTATCGTATAATTATCACATTAATTCCGATATATGAATGCTATTTTTTTTAATATTTATGTATATATATATATATATATATATATAGAGATGTAATGTGAGAAAAAAAAATAATTTACTCTTTTTTTGGAGACGACTCGTATTACTGCGCGTTTTCTTTACGGCGGCAAAAGAAAAATAAGACCAATAATAAGAGGTAAAAGTGCGGTTCAAAGAAAAGCCAAAAAAAAAAGAAAAAAAATAAGACCAATAACGAAAATACGAAAATAACGCCGAGCCAAGCGGGACGACATCCAATCCGGGGAATGAATGTCGACTTTAGCCAGGACAAATTACATCATCAACGTAATACGGAACATCCGATCGGATAATGGTTTCCATCGATCCGAATGGCTCAGGTGTGAAAAACTGGGTTCAGCGTGTAAAGGTGCAACCGGAAAATAGACGACGAACGCATTCACACCATTGTGCACTTATATAATAAATAGGTGAACGACCCTAATGACACCGAGATTGATATATATGATCGCGGACAATAATGAAAATTCTTCGTGAACGACGTTTTCATTACATAACGATTTTTATTTTATTAAATAATATTATTCGTCATAAATTTAACATTATTTTAAAACATAATTCTATGTCATTTTACTTGTATATAATTTGCTGTATCAGATTACATTGGTTGAAAGTTGAATTTTTGATCACTTTTAATAGTAATTGATTTGTTTATGGCTAAGAGACTTTACATATCTTATGATCATTAAGTCCATTTTCGTCATCAATTTTATTCTGAACCTATTCACTATAAGTGATCGTGTGGCTTCAATTCTTGCACGAGTTGAATTTTTTAAGCCCATAAATCAAAATGTCGAATGAACTCATTTGGTTTATCCTGATGAATCGTGTTATCATCAGGATGATAACACGACCGTAAAATGTGCGATGAACGCTATTATGATTTTCATAATAAAAAATTGCACAATTTGTAGTCGTTTTTCAGATATTAATCCATATATAATATAATAGCATATCAAACTAAATATAAAACAAGTAACGGTGTACGTATGAAAAAAAATGTTGTTAACATAAAATTTTATAGCTTTATTAAAAAAAAAAATAATAATAATGTATTAATTTGATCGTCAATTTATATAATCGCGTTCAATTTTCAGTACGCCCTTTTTATTAATTGAGATACAAATTTCAGGTCGCGAATTCACGTGACAGCGTATATTTATTATTATTATTATTATTATTGCATTATATAATATATAATTATTATTATATAATATAGGTTAGAATTAACGGTGCTGATTTTCAATGCAACGTCGTATATGATGAAGTCGTATAAACCTTTTGTCGTGTGTAGAACCCATTAATTGTTTTAATTAGCTGCATAATAATATCGAAAACTTTGAATTAACCCGAGCTGCATTCGAAATTTACACACGACACGCTTTATTAAATCATGCGACGAATTTGTTGAAATATAAGCTTTTGATTAATTTTATTTTAATTAAATTTATATATATATATATATATATAAATAATAATCTCGATAATATTTTTTTTACGATGCAATTTGTAATACAATAGTTTATCGGTATAAATCGAAAAGTTTCCGTGACATATGGCATAATGAAAAATATACATTGGCATAAAATCCCTTTGTCCCTCTTTGTGTCAGCTTGATCTGTCTAAATGCTCGATATGCACTTTTAGCCGAATAATCCTACTGAAACTTGCTGAAAATGCGATAATATTTCATCCGCATTTGCGAAAGCCTTTTCCCCATCACGCGTGCATATTTTTTTTTTCACGAATATATCACGTTATAAATGCCATTAATTTTTTTTAATATATTTAATGTGTATGTGCATATTCATGTTGAAATATATGGTGTATATGTATATATATATATATATATATATATATGTATAATATTTTTTTTGAGCATCGTTTTTATTACAATTTTTTTATGTGAAATATTTTTGACATAAATTTTTATTTTAAATGTCTATTTTAATCTTTATACTTTAAAACTGCTATATTTATAAATAATACTTTTACATCAATCACTCTTTTTATCAAGATTGAACTTTTTTTTTCTATTGATAAAATAATTAAAAATAAATAAATTTTATATAATATTGTTTAATATTTATGAAATTATATGATAAAAATTATTATTTTTACATAATTTATAAATTTATTAAAGCGTTTTTCTAACGTATAAGAACGTTTCTTTTAAGATTCGAGATGTCGATTTAATTTTTTACCATTATTAAATCGTTTATTTAATAACGGCACTATTAAACTATAAACTATACTATTAAATCTATAGATGAAAGAAAAAATATTTATAACTTATATTGTTTCATTTAAAATAATAAATTTGATTTTATTTTTGTTAGCTGTAAGTGAATATAATTAATTCTATTACCTATATATATTATATTATAAATATATAATGCGATATTTAAAATTTATTAAGTATCAAATATACGTTGTTATTATCGTATAAACGTTCGATAATTTCATTATGAATCATTTTTTAACATCTTTCATTCTTTTAAATATTGAACCATTCTTCATTTTTTTTGTATATATTCCGACACATTGTTCAAAATATAAGAATAACAAACAAACAAACAAACAAGGAATAATAATACTAAGTAAAAAAAAATGAATCGTTGACCTACATACGTCTAAATTTCTATTGAAATACTGTCACGGTGTTTAAGGCTAAAATGAAAATAAAAAAAAATACGCTATAAATAAAAACGACGTATGAAACGCGCGTTGTTGAAATTGATCAACGCTATTGATGAATTCAATATATGAAAAAAAAAAATTTTTTTTTTTTTTTGAAAAGCAGAATACAACAATTGGAAAGGTCAAATATTCCCTTTTGGAAACGAACGGGGGAAAAAAAATCGCAATAATAATAATAATAATAATAAAAAAACGTCCATCCATTATTGCGACGAAAAGTATCATCAATCAATTTTTTTTTTTTTTGAATAAGTAAATATGTTTTTGAATCGACGAGCGTATGGTTGTGATGTGTGTTTTTTTGCGACCAACACGCTCGCCTTCTCTGTCCCCCCCCCCCCGGTAATTTTTACCGGTAATTTTTATGTTTGTTTATGTTTTTAATTTTGAACGTAAATCGTTTTAGCCGGAATATATTATTTAATTTGTATGTTTCTTTTGTGATTTATGAAAATTACGTTTTATTTATTTATTTTTTTTATTATTTTTTTTTCTAATTTATTTCTTAATGAATTTATATACAATTTGTTGTATTAGTATGATGTGAGAAGGTTATTTTCAATTTTTTATTATTATGAAAAAAAAATCAACATTTACAATGAATATATGGCGATAAATTAAAGATAACATTTTGATATGCTTCATTTAATTTTGCTGATTAAAAATAAACGTTTCCATTAATTTCTTATATATATAAATCTGAAAGCTGATTTTTCTATTAAAACGATTGTAAATTCACGTTTCTCGTATCAAATTAAAAATACAATAATTAAAATATGAATTTTATCAATTCTCTTTGTAAATGATATGCTAAACTTTTCTTGATAGACAAAAGGTTAATTTAAGTTCATTAGTCATACAATATTGTTGCAAATGTTAAATTGAAAATTTTATAAATTTCTTCGAATAAGAGTTTTAAATTTAAAATATTTTAAAATTTCCGTCAATTTATATATATATATATATATATATATATATATATATTGTTTATTTTTCGATCCAAGTGTTCATCATAAAAAAAAACCAGTATATTTCGCATGTAATGGTGTAATCCAATATCTTTCGGGCATAATTTTATAGTATAAACTTTTAATACGAAATGCTTTTGCATGTGAAGCGGGAAACAAAGCTCGCATCGGTCCGAATCCGCTTTCACTGTGACAGAGCCCTTACAAAGTTGGATAGTTCAAAAGATTTCTACGAATGCGACATTATTTTTTGACCTTATATACGTATATATATATATATGTATATTGGTATATGCGCGCTTATTCGTATGTGTATATATATATGGTATATATGTGTTTCGTTCCAGATAGAGGCTTCGGTTTAACCCTATTATTGCGGGGTGCTCATACGTCTTCGGCGGTGATTCATAGTCAAAGTTAACGCCTTAAACTTGAAATGAAAATGTCAAAATCGTGAAATATACCTCATCTTTTTGTTGGAACATTTCGGTTTAAACATGTCCATATATCACGGCCTGACGCGCTCGCAAACCACCACCCTCGCTACCTACCCCTGTCCGCCCATCCGCCCACCTTTAACATCACCTTGAGAAATGTTTGTATATTTTGAAAGCACTGGTTTATTTATTTATTTTTATTTTTATTCTTTTTTTTTTGTTTTTTGAACTCCATCCACATTCATCTCGGAATTTACATTTATTCCGTATAGTATTGTAATAAATTTCACAGTCACACTTGGCGTTTGTACCGAGGTGACTTGTATAGTCTGTTGTGTGTGTGTGCGTGACGCAGATTATATAGTCGTTTGTGAATTATGTACATCGACAATAATGTGATAAAAAAAGTGTAATTAAAATCTAAAATTTAACTCACATTCACGGTTAACATGTAATATATCATCATATTATATTATTAATTATACCCGCAGTGTTTGTGTTAACGTGCATAATTCAGATATGCTGTGTATTATCATATATATTTACGTTACTAAAATATTAAAAGAAATGTATATAACTAATGTCAATAAAAATCGAAATCAATATTTCTAAATTGGAATCGAATTATAATTATTATATTTAAATGTTTTAAATTAATTTTGTTGAATTTAATTACATTTTTACAAAATACATAGAATAAAAATAACAATGAAAATTGAAAAATTATTTTCGATTTCATTTAAAATTTTCTATTTTAAAACGAATAATTTATTATTTGTCATATTCTAAGAAATATTACATCTCAACGAGCGAATAAAATATATATTATATATTTTTTATTCTTTTCAAAGTAAACGTATTATTAAAATATATTTTTTTTTATATTTTAAAATTGATTGCAACTCGTAAGCAATTCCGAATAATCCTTTTGAAATATTAAAATGTAAAATGATGACAATGAAATTATCCATCATCTTTTTGATTTAATAAAATGTATAAAAGTAATGTCAAATAATTTTATTATTATATATTAAAAATTAATAAAAATAATGAAATATTATATTAATATAAATCTCTAGAGTGTATAATAAAAACAAAAAAAAATGTTCTTATAAAAACAATTTGAATTTATCTCTATCGATGTACCATAAAACGGTAAAACCGTACTAGAATTTTTTCAATCAACGGGTTGAGTCAAAGGGCAGGTGCGCTCAACCATCGGTCCGCGATATTTATGATAGTACTTACTTATGGCGGCATTGTAAAAACTTTATGATTTATGCGGTTTTTCTCCTCTTCATATAATCTGCGTCGGGGACAAAAGTTTGCCTTTTGTTTTATTTCCGAACGACTTCATCGTCCTCATGAAGGATATACCATTATAAATATGACCGTTTTGTTTTTGCCGCTCTTTTTTTTCCATTCCATTTTTGCGTACGATTTTATATATATATTTTTTTCTCAAAATCGCTTTACTGTATTACGTCTGAGGAAAAAAATCAACCGTTGAAGCCTTACATTTAAAATATTACTTTTAAAAGGATGAAAAACACATTAAGTATATATATATTTTTTTTCAAGATTATTTTTCGTTGACAATAATGATACACAAAATATAATATTTTTTAAAATATTATATATTTTCTTCATTTTAATTTAAAAAAAATCGTCCTTCGAAAATAAAAATTGAGAACACCTGAATTGTATTCGGAGATTCGAACTCGAAATCTGCCGCATACTAGACAAACTAGACTATTGCAGGTGACGTTGTTATGGAAAAATAATGTATTTTGTCATTGTCATGAATTTAAACTTTTTATTTCTGTAAAATTTTATACTACAGATTTTTAAAGAAATCTAAATCGCGTATTTTACATAATAAAACGGGAAACGTGTTTTGAATGTATACGAATTATTTTTATTTCTATATAATAAAAATAAAATAAATAATTTTATAATATATTTTCATATTTCTAATTAATATTTAAACTATAGTTAATATGAAAGTAGCCTACTAAAATTAATTTAATATTTATAAATTTATTTTTAATAAATACAAAATTTATTATATCGTACATATAATATATATTTTACATGAAAAATCTTACGTTTAACTATTGTTAAATTTTTCAATATACGCGTAAAATTTATTATATTTCTACAAAATATTCATTATGAGACATATATATATATACCATATATATATTTTTTTTTTTTTTTGAGAGTGAGGGGGGGGCGAATGAAAATTCGCAAATCCATTTTTCGACTTCAAAAATACGGTACAGCAATTTCTACAATTGCGATAATTTATTATTCAAAAACTATAATAAAACAAAACCACAAAGTGCCCGCATTTATATGACAGAAGTTTATGTCGGCTTAACCTTTAACAGCCTCGGGCTACATTTTGATTGGAAATCTCCGGAGAGATGATAAAACTTTTTTTCTCCCTTTCATACCATAAAAGTCCTTTTTCCTTTCTTTATATATATATATATATATTTTCATCCCTACATTTCGTTGGGGGGAGAAAAAATCTTTTTTTTTTACATTTCGCAAGACCTTTCCGCGCAAAACCAAATGAGGTGTCGTGCTCGATAAGGGTCGAGATCTCTAGGAATTAATTCTTATTTGAGAAGCGCGGCTTTATCGCGCCTCTCGTGGGGGAGGGGCATCTTTGTGACCTTTTAATTAGAATAATACTCGTTAGGAGAAAATCGCGTAATTAATTACATCCGCCGTTTAATTTCCCCTCCCCAATTAGTAGAGACTTTCCCGCAGATTTATCTTCGCCGAACGAATTATCTCGGATTTTCTTCTGTTTTCGTTCTGTATTTATTTGTTTATTCCATGCTTAAATATTATTCGATTTTTTTATATATATAAATATATACATATATAATACGATGTATTTATATATGTAAGCTAATAAATTTGGATTTTATTAATTTATTAAGTTTATTCGTGTTTTAAAATAAATGTTTCTACTATAGTTTAAGTTGAATAAAAGAAATATTAGATCTGTATAAATTTAATTTATTTTTTGAACTATTGAAACTAAAACATTTATTTTATATATAAACATTTTTTTTTCTTTTTACTACTTATTACTAAAATAGATAAATCAATTAAATAGTTTTATTACATTAAATAAAATATTTTTTAATTACTTTTATATTTACACGAAGTATAATTTTAAAGGGAATTTTTGAATTTTCAAAAAACAATTATCTGTTCTAATTGAATAAAAATTGTGTTGCCTAAATATTAAAAAAAAATATTGAAAAGCTTTGGTAAATATTTATAAAACTTGATATATATGTATATAAATTCAATGATTTAATAAATGAAGTTATCTGGCCTTTACAAATTTGAGTTCGTCGTTCGAGTTAATTTTTTAAAAGATCTTCGATTGACCTTTAGATATTATTTATTCACTAATGAAATTAAAGCAAAACTCCACACAGAATCAATGAAAACATATAGAAATAAATATACAGTATTAATTCAGATATTATAAAATATACATATTTATATATAATATGAAATATTCGTTTTTATTATTATGCGATATAATCGATAATAGATTTATTTTTATAATACACAAAATGTTTATTATTAAAACACGTCGTTGTAACATACGAATGTTTATTCGAAGGATATCCTTTATAAATATCCATAAATTCTACACAATATGAATTTAGCGTACGAAGATGACTGCTCTTCCTTTTTTTTTCCTCTTTTACCTTTGAACCATCTGGTTTTTTACCGTTTTGTTTTTTCTTATTCTTTTTCTTTTTTCTTTTCTTTCGTTTTATTCTTATGATAGCCTCTTTTCTTTCGTGAATTCCTTTATTATGTTCATTGAGCATAAAACTTAAATTCTTACGAGAATTTTAGAATTAATTTTTACTTCCGAGAACAGAACGCTCGCAATTTTTCTTTCGCGAAAATATTAAGGTACTTTAAAATAATTATATTTTATATATATATATATATATATATATATATATATATTATCATTGGATTTGTTTTATTGATAGAACTTTTGATTGTCTTACTAATTCCTTAGAAAATCACATTTTCTTTTTCTAAAAATAAAAAAATTAAACATATTGAAATATTTTGCGTTACATTTATATAAATTTGAACTGAAAAAAACTAAGGTTGACATTTCAAAGAAAAACTTTATTTCAGTATGGGATTTTCACATTTATGCGAATGAAAATATATTATTTAAGATATTTGAGTTATGAATTTCAATATTTCCATGAATAGTAAATCAGTTTTATGTGTATGTGTGTGTGTGTATTTTTTTTTTACATTATTTTCATAAAAAAAGTTTACGAAAAGATAAAATTTAAATTTATTTAGTAGATGTATAAAAATGAATATAGAATTATAATTTTATTAATTTCATGCTTTATCAGCTTCATTATAATAAAATGATATATTTTTAAAATTTTCTGAATTAAAAATAATATTATGTTTATTTTAAACTTATTAAGTATTTTTTTTTACTTTATAAAACAGTATATAGTATATTATAGAAATTTATTTCTATTTCTTTATTCATAACAATGTTTGAATTTTAAAATATTTTGTGGAAAAAAATGTTAAAAATATTCGAGAGTATTATAAGTTTTTTTTCATATATTAATGTTAAGAAAATTTTAGTATAAATAAAAAAAATGGTTCTTAGATACACTCAGAATATATTTTAATATAAATTATTACTAAAACAATTCATTAAACATGAATTCTCATTGGATCACATATTTTTAAATACATATATAAATTCATAGTAATTAATTCGAACAAAATTAATGATATCAAAAAAAAATCTATATATAAATTACTAGAAAATGTTTTATAGAACAATCAAAATATATATAAATTATAATACAAATGTCGAGTACCGTTTTCTTAATGCCTTTTACGCATTAACCGCTCGTTGAATATATATAATAATATTATATATATATATAAAAACACGCAATATTTTTTAATCTTAACATTATATACGGACATAAATGCTTTGTATACACAAATTTATATAGATTTATATATATATATATATATATATATATATATATATATATATATATATATATATAGGTAAAGCGGTATTCGAATTCGGCGGCGTTTTTCCGTAATATAATCATTTTTCCCTTCTGTCTCTCGCTTTTCCTCCAGCAGAAGGAAAACAAAGAGACCGCGTTGAACAAACGAAAAGTCAAGTTTTATTCAAATGGAATAATCGTGTCGTCCTCTTAAAAACTTCCCCTCGGATCCGCCTCCTCCCCATCGGGATCCCCATTTTGCCCCTCCCCATTATATTCCCCCCCCCCAAAAAAAAGAATAAATAAAAGGAAACAAATAAAATGTGTTCCGCGCTCGTCTTCTTCTTTTTTTTCCTTTTTTTTCTACTCGACTCGATTCTGTGTTCCTATATTTTCGACGAACCACCCCCTCGACTCGGGGAAAAATAAAATAAAATACGAAAAAAAGTGAGGAAAAAAAACAAGCCCATATCGAATAAACTCGAGTATAATTTAAACGCTATTTATTGCCGCTTCCAAAACTCGAAATGCGCGCCAAAATAACGCAGACGAGATTTAATTTGAATTAATTTAAATTGTATCGCTCGCTGTGTGGTATTAATCGTAATTAGGGAAACTAATGAGTTTGGTCCTGAATTTTTGTATAGAAAAAAAAATGTATAAAATTCGATTTTAACAGAGAATTGTATTTAAAATGAAATATCTATAATTTGATATGAGCGGTTTTTATTTGTTAATTAAATTAATTATTTTAAAAGTTTAAATTAGTATACATAATTAATTAATATTTTAATGACTATATCGTATTATATAAAAACGGGTTGGTTTAATTATTAGTGAATATTTTATTTTGATGTGTGTTTTAATTTCAAATTCCAAGAATTATACATTTTAATTTATTAAAAAAAAGCATTTTATGTCAAGAAAAAAATATATTAAAATGCATATATAATATTTTGTTCTAATAATAAATTTATAATTATTTATTCTTTTTATAATAAAATGAGAAATTTAAAATATAACACAAATTTCGATTTAGTATAAATTTGTTTTTTTTTTAAATTGAAAGAAATGAGCATGATTTTATATTGTAATCGTTGAATGAATTTTTAATTATTACGCTGTTTTCTTTGTGTTTGATATGAGTTTTAGATATATTTTCAAACATTACCAATTTATTTGAATATTACGTCAAATTTTATTTTTATAATATTTTACGCATTATTTTAATATATAAATAATTATTGTATATTTCGTTCGTGCAATATGAAACATCTAAAAATATCAACTGTACAAATTGCGATATTTTTCCAATTTGAACATAGCCAATAAAAGATAAGAAAATTCCACGTAATCCCTGTTTATACATATAAACTCGAGTATTATTATCAAATTGTCATAGAAAGGATTCATCGAGCGCGAACGTTCGCAAGGATGAGAGGACTCTTTCGCCGGCGAGGCTTACGTTCGCGAAATTTCACGGAGAGGCGGGCATTTTCAGTTTATGAAACGTGGAATTGGCAAAGGTATGCCGTCATAATCTAGCACAAGGCAAGATGATATTTCGAAAAAGAAAAGCGAGACGGGAAAAAAGAAGAGCCGAGCATATCCAGGATGAGGGACCGCCCCATCCTCCACCCCTTCACCACCGGAAGACGAAGAAATTCTCTCGCTTTCATAAAGTTCCATTAGGGGCAGAGTCTCATACAAACGTCTGTCACTGTCACTGAGGCCCCGCGAGCACGAGCCGGCCCACAAAAGCTTTCATTATTTTTAAAAGACGTATTATTATTATTATTAGCATTATTATTATTATTATTATTCATAAGACGTGAGCCACACTGTGTAATTTTGAAATAAAACACCCGTGAAATTAACCGGACTCAAAGGAGAAAAGCGCGCCTACCTTCGCCAAACCCCGAAATCCCCCGACTTTCGTCGTCCTCCATTCGTTCGCCACCCGGTAAACACTTTTAAATCGCGTTTACATTATGCGAAAAGTGACTCGAAATTGAGGATTTAACCGGTAAAGTGCGGCCTTCAGAACGTTGAGTACGTCGTGTACGTGCATTGTACATACATAGAGAGTACATTGTCATGTTTACGATAACTTAACTTGATTCACTATTTTTTTTTTATTTTTTTTTTTTTAGTGAAATAGGGTTCATGGGATTTAACAGACGATTGTATCGATACGGTTAATGGTAATGTTGCATGTATACTTTTATATAAATATTAAAATATATACGTAGGTTATATAAAATAACTTAATCGCATTTGATTCATTCTGTAATTTAACCTCACAATGAATTTTGAAACTATCAAAGTAGTAATAATCTCTTTGGGGAAGACAATAGAAAACCACTCTGGGAAATTTATATAATCACAAGTTTAAAGGACGATGCATTTAACTATTAGTCCTTTTATGAAATTAATCTTGCTCGAATTTTAGTCATAATTTTCATTGTGAAATATATGACTAAAATAATTTATTTTTATCATTTTTTTATTAATTCTATTATTGTTTTTGACAGATTATATATTTTTAATATTAAATTTTGTTTTATATAAATTAAAAATTCAATAATTATTATTTCTATGTCTGAAAACAGATTAGATTTTTTATTAATTAATTAGAATTTTATATTTTCTTCATATATATTATATTTTAGCAAGAAATAATATTTAAATATTAAATGTGAATTCGAGGAACATTTTTTTCAAAAATTGAATAATCAATATGAGATTTTTAATTGCAATTGATATTCATAAAAATAATTTTGAACAATTGTTTTTAGATTTATTTTAAATTTATCAGTATAGATGATATATTTTTTAAATAAAATCGTCATAATAAATGGATAGAATGTTTTAATATACCTTTATAAAAATTGAAATATTCCTATATATGTATATTATATATTATAAATATCGTTTAATTTTAATGACGAATAAGTAAATCGGTTCATTACACGTAGCCTGCACGTGGATTGCACCAGATATGCACATATTTCTATATGGAAGACGAGTAGAAATATGTAATGGAGTCGTTTCGGTCCATTTAAACCCGAAACTGAGACCGGAATTATGAACACAATAAGTTTCGGAAACGGAACATTCCCAGGCATATCCCTATCTCTATGCATTCGCTGTATCTCCGTGTCCATTTTAGGTCAGACACAGGTCAGTGGCTTTTTAAATAAGTGTTTCAAAATTGTAAAGTTATAACGGAGATCTTCGCGACTACGTAGAAAACAGTTGTACAATATAAAGTGCTTCGTACAAAAAAATAGAATATATTCGGTAATGAAAAAGTATGAATTTCTTTTATAATATACATTAAAATTTTAGATTTTTGAATTTTTCTTATTGTAACAATTGAAATTCTAATTTTCAATATCAATTAGGAATGTAATAAAATATAGTGCTTTTTCATTATAGAACTTTAGACTGGTTTTTTTTTATCCCGCATCGCCTCGTTTTCAGCGATATTATTTTTTGGTTTCAGTGAAAATTAAACAAATTAAATATAGTTCAATTCTTTTCACGGCGATGCAAAAAGCTAAAAAGGAGAAGTGGGCGGAAAGACGCGGAAGAAATGAACGTTTTGCTCGCTAACTGATATTAGATTTCTTCAAAGCGGGAGCCGGCTGCCTCATTTAAATGGAGATTTGATGCAACTCGGCCAGAGAGAAGAGTAAATTGCTCGCGAGCCCGATAATATCTTTGGAAATTATTAAAACTAAATGCATTCGAATCATTTGTCTCGGATTTCGCAGTCGAATTGAGTTCAAAAGTGCCGCAGATTCTCCCGGCGTCGGGAAGAGGGAACGGAAGAGAGAAAAAAATATATATATAACCGGGAGAAGTCTTCGGCGAAAACCCAAGGAGAAAACTGTAAAAAAAAAGCTCCAAAGTTGAAATACGACCGGTGGAATGAGTGAGCTGCAAAAAAAAAGCGAAAGAAAAAAAAAGAAGACAGAAAAGATCCCCGAGAATATGAAAGTAACGGACGGGTACTTTTGCAAATTACAGTTTGAACGTCGAGAAGTTAACCGCCTAACCGAGCGGTTAACTTTTAACCGCTTCGCGTGCGTTTAAACGACTATCGTGAAAATTGCGAGAATTTTTCACTTTTCCGATCAGTCAAATCTGTAATTTCGCCTCTCTGTTCGGACACGTGACGTGTGTAAATTGTAATTGGTTAAATCGGAATTTCAAACTGTAATTGAATTCTGAACGATGGTTGCGAAACTGACTGCAATATTATTGATTGTAAACCGTGGCATGCCTCATTTTTAATGTTTTAATCATATTAAAATAATTCAATTTTATATTTTCCTTTAATTCTTAAAATGAATCCTTAAAAATCAAACTTTGACATTTATTTCTAAAAATTAATATATTATTAATAATTTACTTCATATTATATATGAAGTTCTAACCTTGAATCGAAATCAACGTAAGAAATTATACCAATTAGTAAACTAATTAATAGTCTTATAGTGTTATAATAAGAATTTAATTTATAGATATGACGATTGTTATTATTGAAATATTAATTGAAATTTATATGTAATATGTCGATAGTGCTCATTAAATAAATTATATTCACAACTAACACCGTTTTCTCTTTTATGAAGAAAGCCTATCGATTTTTTTCTCTTTTGGTCTGTGACCTTTTTTTCCGGTGATTTTAATTTTTTACGACACTATTAACCTTTTTCTTGATTGATAATTCGATTAAAAGTAACGAAATTATTCAGTAATTGCTTCATGTTCATTAATTATTATTATTATATATTTTTCTATTAAATGTGCTGTAATACGTTTTCGATAACCATTAGAGAAAATATATAAATTTTTTTTTTGAACGAGTTTACTTTGTGCCGTATATATATTTAAAAACGTCTGCCTACAGCGAACCATAAATTATGTAAATCTGAAAATCTCAACTTTCACAATGTCCGCTGAAAAAAATATGCGGGCTATTTTCAGTAAAAAAAAAATTATATTGTTCAAGTTACTTAATTAGCGACAAATATTTTTCAATTTAATTAAGATCACGAACCGATTACAGAAATAAATACGCCGCACAATGGCCGAGCTTTTTGCTCCTTTATTGAAAATTTTCATCCTGATATTATATTTTTAAATTAATATTCGGATAAAGTTTCTTTTTTACGTTGAAAATATTCATTTATGTGATAAAAACAGTGACGTTATTATAGTCTTTGTAAATCCGAATTTTTATTTCAAAATATAATATATTTATATTATTAATTTTGAGCCTGTCTATTTATCTGTATTTTTTATGGTATGATTATATTTATAAAATTTTATATAATCTATTTAATATGGATTTTCAGGATTACGTGAAAATAAATGTCATGTAAATATAATAATTTTATATCGACTGCTTGAAATATAAATCATGAATCAATTTTAATGTATAAATTGACTGCCAATAGGGGAGAGAAACGATTGCAAATCTCTTAATGCATCGATAAATCTCCATTAACTTCTTCCAACCCCTCAGTTTTATACGAGGCACAACTTCGATCATAATGAAATATCTGCTCTTACGTAAAATTTAAACAAGAAATTTCCGTCAAAAATTAACAAGCCTAAGGGATTATTATTGGACTATATTCGTCGTTCGGCCGGGCACTTAATTGAAAGTGACACATTATTCAAAAATTATTGGGGTTCAAAAACGTCTTCGAGGCCCGTTTCTTCCCGGTCGACGTCTACCCGTTCTATCCTTCTCACACTCTGTCCGCACCCCATTCATGAAAGTTGTTTCGTGTTTATTAATATTTAATTAATATCGAGCTCGTCCCCTGTTTCGAAATTCGGGTTTTCGAGATTCGCTCTTCGAAAATTCGGGGGGGGGGTTGGGAACGGGGGACGAATGGGTGGTAGAAGTCACGCGTTCACGCCACGTTGGTCTCCAAATTTATAGCGGTGGTAATTCGAAGTGCCAACCCTGATATTTTAGGGAAATTAAATCGAAGAAAAGCTCGTCGAAGTAACGGTCATCGACTGCGTTTTACGACATCCTAATTTTCGACTTTGGGGGGGAGAGTTTCGAACGATTTCGAACATTTCCAACTGGTAAGTTTGTCAAAACAATGATCAATATTTAGACTATCCAATGTCGAAAAGCGCAAATAAATACATTTCTCTATTTAAAATTATTAAAAAAAAATCAAAACTGTAATAAATATAATATTTTTATTACACAATAAAAACGTTTCACTTTAACGTAATTGCGCAAGATCAATAAAAAAAATATTACCATATCATAAATTAAAGAGAAAGAGAATAATAAAAAAAAAATGTAAATGCAGTCTTAGACCATAATAGAGTTTAACGTTTTGTCGCATGTTTAAAGAATGTCACACGATGGTTCAAGTTGCAGCATAAATGCACGAGCTCGACAATAAATTGCCCTTATCAATTTTACATCGCGACGATAATCGACCCTCGAATCGAATTAATAGAGTCGAAACAATCTCCCCCTTTTTCACCCCCTCCCCTCTCACTTTCGAAAAGAAAATCCGGATGCGAAGAGAACTCCCATTTTCCGAACCCTCGAATGGAAAATTATGCGAACCGGTCGATGTTTTTTAGGGATTTTACCGTTTTTTTTACGATGGAAAAAAAAGTCCACCTCGAAAGACTCTCTTTCTATCGTGCACACGAAAAAATATAACCGGACAAAGTACGTATTATTGCCGGGAAATACTGTGTATAAAACGCGCGGAAGCCGCAGGATGCAAGTGCGCGGTATATTTTGCTATTTATTCGATACGTAAAAAAGCGTTATATTCTAAAGTCGCAATTAAAATTTATAACTTGTAAAAAACAATATGAGAACGTTTAATTATATTTTAATATTTATGGTTTAAAGATTAGTTTTGTAAACATTGTATTGAACCACTTCCGTTAAGATTTGTGTACAACTTCCGTTTATAAATTTTAATTAAATTAAGAATGAAAATGAGCTAATAGCTCAGTTAAAATTCTCATTAATACATACCAAGTATTTTCCAGTAAAATATGAATCATATTACTTTTTTTAATAAAATATTTAACAATAGCATTTATGCCATTTCAACTATAATGACAATATATATATATATATATATATATATATATATATATATATATATATATATATAATTTTTTTAACGTTCACCAGGACAAAGAAACGTAATTGCATATCGGAGTCGTTAACGTTGTTCGAGGTTTATACGCAAATGCAAGCTTTTCATGGGCGCCAATTATTTTATTATATTTATTATCGTACATTATTATTATTGTATACGGCCTGTATATAATTTAGAATATTTAACGGTTTTTGTATTTGTAATTTTTTTCACGCGTTGTACAACAGCAATGCGTGTATAAAAGGAAATAGGTTTTTATGTGACTAATAAAATGCATTTAATAACATTATTTTTTTATATATATATATATCAATGATTATACTTTTTAAATATTTTTTTAAAATATAAAACTATATTCTGATTGTAACATAATATTTCAAAATTAATATAAAAAAAATATTATTTTATATTGAATGAGATGTAACAACGCCATCTATTGGTAATGTTTAACATTATATATATATATATATACCATATGTAAAAAAAATGTAATTTTACAAGAGTAGAAAATAATCTTTACGTTCAGCTTTCACATTAAAAATTTGATGTAAAACTGTGTTTTATTGCCAATGGGTGACTTAGAATTACGAAATCGTGACGATCGTGCTGATAGGGCAAGAGAGCCACGGGGTGTCGGACGGTCATTAAACCGACATTTTGTCCTGTGGGGTGTTGAACGGGTGTCCATTTGCGATAAGGTGTCACACGGTAACCTTTGTGGAAACCAGGTGTCATTCATTATGTGGCAGCCACCCCATTACTCCGTGCGACGTCTGACTTCGCATGTTCACTATTAAAACTACCCCCTTTGTTTTGGAAGTCGATTCCGTTTTGTTCATGAAAATCTACTTGCACGATGGTCGATTGTGTTCTTTTTTTTTTCTACATTTTTATTTTATACGCGAGTCATATGACTAGATTCATATGCTATTATTCAAATATCACTGCGTAGCGTTATTGAAAAGAATTCAATACAAAGATAATCGATAATATCGGGGGGGAGGGGGAGTGGGAGACTCAATAAGGCGTATCCAAAGGGATTATCTGACAAAGAACGTTCAAGTAGACTATAGTCTGCAAATGGAGAATGCACCGGATACAGTAGAAGTTAAAAAAGGAAAGTCACGTAAATATCTTTTGCTAGGATATTAATCAGATCGACTTTATTCACCGTCGCTTGAAAGGCTTGGACGACTTGCTCCAACCGCATTTGCTATGTCACCGGCAAGCTTTTTAGTTCATTTGTAAAGCTTTCTTCGACCGCTTTACCTTTCTTTTAATACTGTAGAGTGAAAAGGGTTTAATCTACTTTGTAAGCCAGAAAGAGCCCATTATTAGTAGGTACGAAATAGTGTGAAGCACTCACAATAATCATTATTGGTAATGCTGTTGCTTTCCTTGAAACACAGGGTACATTTTAAATGTACAATTTTAATCAGTTCTAATTGAATGTTGTGCATGATGATATATATATATATATAATATATATGCTATATATTTAAATGGTACGATACGAAATAGTTTTTGTTTCAACTGAATAAATAGTGTAAATTTGATTAAAGTATAACGTGAATGAAAATAGTCACAGAATTCTGTAATTAAATACGTGTAAATACAAGATGGAAAGGTTTCGATTGTTTGACATTGTTTTTAATTATTGTACAATAAATAAATACATTTCAGTTACTTCGATTTATTACTTTTATTAATTTCAATTGTAATAATTAATACAATATTGATGCCAATACAATTTCAAACCTTACAAAAATTTAAAGCTCGTACACCAAAAATAATAAAAAAAAATAAAAACTTGAATAATGCAAAATTAAAAATCTGTGTACCAAGTTTAACAAAAGCTTGAAGATTCTGAAAGCTCATTGGAAGTTCAAATTTCACAAAACCACAAATTTAGAAATTTCAGAGCTTAAATGCTTAAATCTTGTAGCTTTTGAAAGCTCACAAAAGCTCGAAAGTTTCATTTTTTTGAAAGCTTAAAAGTTCGATTTTTGCAATTACAAAAATTTCATAAAAGCTTGAAACTTTAAAAAACCAGTTAAAGCTCCAAACTTTATGATTTGGAGCTTTTGGAAGCTCAAATTTTTTAAACTTGATAGATTATTATTTGAAAAAGCTCTGAAAAAACTGAAAAAAATTTAAAGTTCTTAACTTAAGCTTGAAATTTACATACGGTTTAGATTTAACATACTTAAGGTTTATAACTTTAAATTATTAGTTTAAAACTTGTACAATACTGATATCGTTTAAACGCTATAAAATGTTTAAACCTTGATTTTGTTGAATATATTTTTGTTGGCTTTTTGAAACCGGAACCGTAGATAAAAACATTTTTTCATCTTTCAACCCGAAATTTTCATCTCGCAAAAAAAAAACTCATCACTACATTGGTTCGAATATGACAGTCCTTTGTGTAAAGAGACACGAAGCAGAAGTTTCAGCGAAACCGGAGTGAAAACGAGAGAGAGAGTGAGAGTGAGTAAAAAAAAAAAGCGTAATAAAGTCGATGCGCGCATTCGCGAGACGTCCCGCCGTTGGACCGTGCACGCTCGCGCAACTCGTCCGACTTACTTATGTTCCGCCATTCCGCCGTAACGTCGACCGACCGTGGAAAACCCGTGATTTACAGTCGAATGCGAACCGGAAAAAATGTCCTTTCATTGCGTACACTACGTAAAGAGTGGTTGCGCGCAAAACCGCCCACGAAAACCGACCACCGCACTACACCATCCGCCCCCTCAACAACGACAACATAACCATGCGAATAAGAAGATTTATGGGCGAGCCGCTCACGAACCGCCCACAGTGTGCCACCCTTAAGCTACTCTCCCGTCCACTATTATGCTTCAACTTCTTTTTCTTCTGCTCGTTTCGCCACCGCCCTCACACCAATCCGCCCATTTTGACTGAGGAATTTTTTCCAAAAAAAAAAAAAAAAAAAATGCCAATCTCTCTACCTTGCCGCGTATACTTTTGTGCGTGTGCGCGTGTGCTGTCACGCATAAAAGTTATACGAATTCCGTCGTTCGATCGTAAATTAAATTAGACTCCGCGTGAAAAATAATCTTTGATCTTCTCATAATAATGTTGTCTTAATGGAATATTACATGCCAAAAATTCTAAGTATGTTTAATATTATATTTTAAAACAAAAAATATATAAAATATTTTCATACATATTATATAAATAATACAACTATTTATTAATTCATATAACACTAAAAATAATTATATATATATAGATACATAATTTTTAAAAGTGTTATCATAATATAATATAAAATATACACATCGCCTTTGAGAAATATTTCCATGATATTGTAAAACTTTATTTTATATATTAAAATTAACTATCAGAATTTGTTAGATGTTTTTAATATAAATCTCGACTTTATTATATTACATTTTAAACATAAACTTTCTTATTTATATTATAAATAAAAAGTTACTATTCGATACATGAATATTATTATTATATACACACATATATAATATGATACATGTAAAACAAGTTAATACACGAATGTTAACAAAGTTCAACGTGTAACGTTTTTGAAAAATATATTCACGTATAGTAATAACGGCAAAAATAAAATTGTGCGCATACGGAAAAATAG
Source organism: Leptonema lineaticorne (assembly GCA_024500535.1). NCBI lineage: Eukaryota > Metazoa > Arthropoda > Insecta > Trichoptera > Hydropsychidae > Leptonema > Leptonema lineaticorne. The sequence goes on along the minus strand of JANIJI010000059.1, from coordinate 2,931,133 downwards.
TTCCGTTTTTATGTTCCGGAAAGTTGGTCACACATCGTTTTTTCCGCAAAACCGAAGTTCGACTCTATATTTGTAAAGCAAACCACAAATGTGACATTTCAAGTTATCCGTTCGATCTTTTTTTTCCTGGTCAGGCTATCAATCACGTGTTTGGGTTCTAAATAAACTTTTTTTTACGACAAACGTCCCTTCGGTACGCACATTTAGTATACGGAAAATTTTCCTTGATATAATATAAAAAAAAAACTTTTTTTTTCTCCGTAAATATTGTACATGTGTTACGGTTATTTTCATGCTAGTCTATAGTTTGAATTATGTCTTATTGCTATGTATATATATTTATTCGTCAAAGTATGTTTTGTTACCATATATAAATTTTCCTGAAAATGCCATAGATTTATATAAAAATATAATTTTTATATTGTGTGTAAATTGTTCAATATTTACTACTGTGATAAAAAAGTAAGGTGACATTGTCATTTAAATCTCGCGGGCATTTAGAAGGTAGGTAAATTGAAAATTTTTTTCCTATGTTGGTAGGATTGTCTATAACATTTGCCAGGCATTTATTTGTTAAAAGGTTTAATTATCTCCGAGTTACATGTGTTTTTACAACTCCCAGTTTCTTTATCATGATAATTCACCATATCATATTGTGAAACTCGACTTATATCGTTCCACAACCACCGTATTCATCTGATTTGGCTCCGTGCGACTTTTGGCTATTCAGCAAACTCAAAAGGCCAATGCGGTGATGCAATTTTGACACGATTGAGGACTTAAAAATCGAATAAAAGAAGGTCGTAAAGGCTATACCGGAAATGTACAATTCCGACTGTTTTGAGTACTGGAAACGGCGTTGGAAAAGTGCGTTTTATCGGATGGGGATTACTTTGAAGAGGATGAAATTGATTTGGAAGAATAAATTAATAATTTATATTTTATAAACAAATTCACCTGACTTCTTGATCACAATGTTATATACGAAAAATGAAAAAAATATATAAAAAATTTCATTGCTTCATAATTTTATTCTGAATTATAAAAATTTTAAATATGAGATATTTTTATTATTATATACGAATATTAATTTATATTGTATATATGTAATATATTTTGATTAAGAACAAATCACAGTCTTGCGTTACGCGAGAAAATCGCGGAAAACGACCGAGCGAAATTGGTGGAAAATTTAATTTTCTCAACAACATATCGTTTCGATTTCGATCTCGAAATATCATAACGTAATGACAGTAATACGTTGCTGATTTATTAAAACAGAACGAAAATAAATACGAAATCATATCGTATACGGTGAAAATTCGAAGGAAAAGCGGCGCACTCGAAAATAAATTCGTTGAAAAATTTCGATTCCAATTTCACAATAAATATTAATGTTCGCAATACGCGTGATGCAATACGCTTCCATTGGAAGGCGTGCCTAATATATAAACACGTGCGTGTATTATGCGTCAGGGGTGTTCAATCTTTTTACATTTCATATAGCATATCATTCTATATATTTACAATTTATAGAAATGATTGATCATTTCATATTTGTAATAGTACATTATTAATTATTGAATCTGTTATAAATATAACGATTTAAAAATTAGATTAATCGAAATGTAAATAATTGATTGATATAAATTACAAGCTTTTAATACTGCTTTTTTATTTACTTTACCTTTTTTTTAATTAAATTATATAATATTGATTAAAGACTACGAAATTTATTATATTATTATTATAAATAAACTTTTTAAAAAATCCTTAATATTAATTATCTGTATGTAAATCAACGTCGTATCTTCATACAAATTATTATATTATTCTCTAATATATTAATATATTTTATATTGAAATAAATATCTTCTCAATATTAGAATATATTCAATATTTTTATATAGATTTTGTCAAATAGAACTATTAATAATAGATTCAATTTCATTCTATATAAGTTCGAACTTTATTACGTACACTTTAAATCGATAGTAAAAATATGCAATAAATAGAGATTATGTTGTAGATAGATAAATTATCGATTTTCTTTCGATTGTGCAAAAAAAAAATAGTCTTCGGATCTTTATGCGAAATCGCAGGTGCGCGTAACGACGGTTGACGATCGCTCTCGTGTATGGAAAAGTGCTTATATTGAAGCACGCATAATTCCGCTCTGCGCAATAATGAAATATCAACACGTGCGCGCTTTGCGATAATCGCGTTTCGCGTATAACGTTTGAGTTATACATTTTTTGTGTGAGCACAGCGCGAATAATTAATGCGATTATTTGCACGCTGCACCCTGAAAATGGATGCAATTTTTTTTTTGTACCCCTGCATAGCGAAAGCGGGACGAGGAGTGGGCGAGGGGAAAAGCACGACAGAAATGTGTATACGTTCGCGTATTACGTGCGAGCCTTTTTCATTTTAGCTCTGTAATTTTTCAGCGTGATGCAGGCCCTGAAAAATCGACCGCCCGCCCCCTCCTCCTCCCCCCTTTTCATGTCACCCATGCCACCCATTTTTACCTTTGATATGAGGGTGTTTTTTTTTTTTCCACTTCTGCGACCGAGTTTTCACGTTTCAACCCTGTTCATGCTCGGCGTGTTTTGATTAGTTAGTGAAGAAATTTACAATTTATATTAAATAATTCATTTATATTATTATTATAATTAAAAAAATATTTTTATTATAAAATGAAAAAAAAAATTGAATTTCTATTTTTTTTTTATAGAATTAAGTTATCCATTTTCAGATATTATTTTTATATTGATATACCTTTGTATATAAATGATATTTTAAATTTAAACACAATTATATCTTAAAAACGATATAATTAATTGCCACTAATTAGTCAATTATTTTGTAAATCTGTTAATTGATTCTTGCATTGTCATTGAGAGTGAGTAAATATGCAAAGTTTCAGCTCAATTCAACATCGAGAAGTGCTCGAAAAATCGATTACAAAATTCCATCCAGACAAACAGACAAATAAAGCTTATATAAAAGTGTAAAATAAATTAAAATAAAATGATGAAAGTCTCATTTTTGTTATGGAATTTATTTTATAATATATAATATACTATATATAAACAATAGTAGTTTTATCAGTTTTATTCTTTGATAAATTTCAAGATGGAATGTAACGTATAAATATATCATAATATATAATTTCATAATATTAAAAACGTCGCTTAATTAAAAACCATTTTCAATATTAGAAAATGAAGTCCGATTTGAATCATTTAAACACTCATACAATAATATAAACGTAGCAATTTATTTACGATGTTGCGATCTGAGCGTTGTACGTAATCGGATTCTGAGGGCAATTTTCCGGTTTTGTCACGTTCTATAAATCGGTACCGAGTTTTCGGTAATAAAACTCGCGAACGTCCAGCTTCATCAACAATTCTCATTCGTTACATAGTTTCGTCCGGTGCGGGACAAATTGTGTGGAAAATGCAATAAACGTACTCGACTTTCGGACACGCTTTTCCATTCCACCCCTTTTGCGCGGACCCCTGACTCGTTTCGACCCTCAACTACTATCTCACACCCTCAGGTATCGTCTGAATATTTCATCCAATGAACTAGAATACAAATGGAGTTTCAACTGCGGCGCTATTTTCGATTGGCACTACAGCGATAAATGCTTTATTTGCACATCTGAATTTTATCCCCATCGTTTCCGATTGTACCATATTGTTTTTCCATTTTTAAATTTATAAAACGATTGACGTTCCGATAATATTTAGTATTCACACACTCGTACATATTATAAAAATATCCAAGTCCGAGTTTAAATAAAAAAAAAATATTATTCATATATAGACGTTACATTATACGTATAAACAATCCATTTTATTTACAGACTGATATGTATACAATATATAAAATACTAGTAGATACGTGTACGAATTTGCACACGGATCCACCGTGTGTATTTGATCATTGATGTAAAATATATTATATATTTAATAAATATAAAAACAAAAATTTAATTCAATATTTTTGGCATAAAAATAAATATTTAATAAAATTTTACCGAAATGAATTTAAAATTAAAAAAAAAGTATAAAAAAAATACTTTAAAAATAAAATTATTGAAAAATAATAAATCCTAATTAATTGAAATGACGATTAAATAAAATAATATTAAATTTAAAATCGTATAAATGATGAAAAGTTAAAGTTGTACAGGCAAAAAGTATGGTATTTCACGTTCGTCAAAATCAAAGCAAAAATGGATCTTAAATACTTATACATTTTACATGAAATTATATAGTAATATAGTAATAAATTGAATTTAAGCATGGCAAGTATATATATTTTGAGTTTTTAAAATCATTTAAAATTAAACTGTGAAAATGAAGTTGATTTTGACAAAAAAAAATGCTACACCACCACTAACCTTACACCGACGCTAACATTTCATATACATGATATGTATAATTTAAGAAAACAAAAAATTTTTATGTATAATTTAAATATTGATAAAGACTGTTCATTTTCAAACTCAAATAAACATATATATATATATATATATATATATATATATATATATATATATATATATATATATATAATATTAAAGAGATAAAATTTAGTTTTAAAATACGTAACATATTAATAAAATGCATATATACGGTAAATATACGAAAAAAAAACGACAACAACATGCATTCAACCAAAGTATGCGTTTAAATAATTCATCTCTATAAACGCAGAACCGACATTTACATACGTTAAATTATTAAAAACACACACACACACACACAACAATCAACCCTATATATACTATAAACATTTCACGATGATAGAAATAAGGGTAGACAGTGATGTGTCTATTCAGGCATATATTTTTTTTATTTCTAGTATCTGTTGGGAAATAAATAGTGATTACGCAGAATGCACTTGCAAATATATATGATAGAGTTTATATATATATATATATATATATATATATATGTATATATATATATATATATATATATGGAGAGGCTTTCGTGAAAGCATCGATAGAGAAAAGCTCACACCGATGAACACAACAAGGAACAGTTTGTAGTCCCCTTATCGTTATTGTTGGTAACCGTGAAGTGCACCGGCGCAAAATGCAACTATTTCTGTGCGCGAACGAGTGGCTAGTAGCAAACACGCTTACATTGAAACCTATGTATTTATTTACATATATGTATTTTATATATATTATTATATAAGTAATTTTGTTCTTGTTTGTACTTTGTATATCACGATAATAGTTTTAATACACGTATATGTGTGTGTATGTGCGTTTTCGGTTATTTGATGAACTTTTGTGTAAGTGGTTACATTTTGAAAATTTGTGCACAAATTAGAATAATACAAATGTTATTCGATATTGTACGTTTTAGAATTCAACAAATAAAGCAATTTAATATAATAAACTGTAATAAAAATTACGTATAAAAATTAGAGTTAAATATCTCATAAATGACGTTAAGATTCATAAGAGACATAAATTTAGTGTTTAGACTTAATATTTTTTTATAAGATTTTATATTAAATTTCATGTTAAAAAATAATTTTAATGATGATTTATAATTAATCATTTATTCGCATTAATTATAAATTAATTCATATTACGCGCAAATATTTTTATCTATTCATGCTCATAAAACATTGTAACTTGCAAACTGAAATTGCTTTTCTAATTTATTTCTTATCTTTAAAGTTACTTGTACTGCATATTATTAACTTTGAAAAATACGCTGTTTTCACAATGAATATTGTAATGTAAAAATAATTTACGAGCATTCTGAAAAAAAAAACTAATAATATTATCGATTAAACGGTGAAAACTAGATTTTTTATTCTCAGTCATGCTATATATAAATAATATGAAACACGCAAATATTATCCAAAAAATTTTATATCGTAAAAATAAATTTTTAATATCTTCATTTCACAAAAAAAAGGCGACGTTAACGATTAATTTAACTCGAAAACCAATAAACGATTCCGCTTCTAAGAATATCTACGTCGTTTTTAGACGCAATTAATAACCGGCTATTAACCGAAATGAAAACGTCGTAAATATTGTAAGTGTATTAATTGAAACAACGTCGTTACTTGAGAAACAATTAAGAACGTACTAATTACGTACATCGTATGTCGTTTTTTTTTTTTAAGCGAGAAACGTTTATTAATAAGTCAATACATGTAATTTTTCGAGAAAAATTTCAAATATATATTTATGTATAAATATTTAATGATAGCTTGAAAATCAGAACGATATGTCTTTTTTCTTTTAATTTTTGTAATTAATATTTTTTTTTAAATAATCTTAAATATAAAAAAAATATTATTATCAATTAAATATTATTATCAACAAATAATACTAATTGAATTCATTTGCTGAAAATATGGATGAAAAAAAAAACGTGAATGCATCATGAATCGGCTAGTTTTAAAATAACAAGCCCTACTGAGTACTTTTCGCTTACTGATGCGTGTAAATAATGATAGAAAGATAGAGTTTCTCGGTTCGCCTCGGAAAATGCTAGCATTTTTCGACAAACAGTGATTATTATGAATACTATTATATTTTTTATACGATGCATAAACGCGATTCATAAAAATATCTAAAAAAAAAATTCATTATTTTATATTATATATGAAACTATATTCAGTATTTACGAATCAAAATTAACCCTTTTCTGGTCAAAAGTTAATGGATTAAAAAATATAAAGTATATTTTACGATACATAGAGAGTTTCAAAAGAGTTTGCGTATTTTTTATTTTACTATAGATTAAAAAATATAGAGATGATGCCATATGGAATCATCAGTATAACACTGTGATCAAAAAGTAAGGTGAATTTGTTTATATTTTTTTTTTATTTATTCTTCCAAATCAATTTCATCCCATTCGCGTTTTCCAGTTCTCGAAACAGTCGGAATAGTATTTTTTCGATATAGCCTGTAAGACCTTCTTCGATTCGGTTTTTATCTCCTCAATCGTGTCAAAACGGCGTCCCCGTATTGGCCTTTTGAGTTTGCTAAATAGTCAGAAGTCGCACGGAGCCAAATCGGGCGAATACAATGGTTGCGGAACGATATAAGTCGAGTTTTTGGTAAAAAAAGTCGCGAAGAATCAACCCAGTATGACACTAAGAAATATAAAAAACCAAGAAATGTAAAAATATGTTTTATTCGGAGATAATTAAATTTTTTGACAAACGACGCTTGGCAAATGTATAGTCACTCATACTAATCTAGGAAAAAATTACAATTTATCTTCCATCCTAATGTCCGGGAATTTTAAATGACAATTTCGCCTTATTTTTTGATTACAGTAGTATATATATATATATATATATATATATATATATATATATATATATATATATATATTGATATAATAAAGAGGCAACTGAGATGTGAAAATAACTGGAGTTTTTCAACGAGCAGCGAATTTATCGATACGAGACGCCGTTCTCAACTTTCGACATACGTTTTTGAGATATTTGAGAGCCGTCGTGGAAAATGTGCTCACGCTTTTGAAATATTTGTAGACATTTACGTGACAACATTGGATGCATTCATGCGAAAAACATTTGGAAGAGAGTGCATCTTGCAACTGCATTGCAACCGTAATGCAACTGTAATGGCCTGTTGCGGAATCGCTGATCTGAAAAATATTGCCTACAACATGTTCGATAGCTGAAACTTAAATGTATTACGTTTATATGTTTCGCTAAAAATACCGTCTCTTATTTGCGACGTTCTTTATTTTTATTTTATTTTTAACAGAAAAAAAATAACAAAGAAAACGACGTAAAATTGAAAAGTAATTTTTCAATATGCGAATCGTTCATATGATATTTTTTTTTAAATAAAATATTAATTCATCTATTTAGAAAGAATGAGTTCATAATTAGTTTTTAATACAATTATTTAAATAAAAATTTATAAATATTTCTAAAATGACAAGTTACTCGCGAATTAAATTTTAACTTGTTTCAGAGTATGTTATCTGTAATAAACGTTATTTCTGTACGTACAAAAATAAAAATAAAAATAATATAAAACATCCTGAAAGCGATATGATATTACAAAGGATTTATTCTTTTGCTGTCAGCAACAAATAATGGATCCTCAACAGTAATTTTACAAAGATGTTGCGTGAATTTGAATGCACATCTTTGAAATTAAAATGAGAACATAAATTAATATGATAAATATATGAATGTGCGTTAATATTCATGGATTTTTTATTATTATATTATATAATACGTTTTTTTTATAATACAATAATAAAATAATTGTAATGAATAATTTTCATATAAAATACTTTCTTCAGATTTGAAATTTTACTAGTAAAATTTGAATAACATGAAACTATGCATTAAATATGCGTGTATATTAAATATACTAGCGCTTCTCAAAAGATATTTATTTAATTAAAATATTATAATAAATTAAAATGTATTTAAAAATTGATTTAGTATATCTTAAATATTCCTTATTTGTGGATGATAAATTTCATAAATTTAGCGCGGATATAGAATGGAAATTTATAATGGATTATAGGAGATAAGTTTCAAGGTTTTAAATTAAATAATAAATTATATTTAATAAGTGATTTTTTAACAATATATGGTATATTAGTATTTTTTCCACTTTTAAAAAGTTTTTCAAGTAAATTTTGTAAACAAAGACTCGGATTCAGAAAAATGATATAACTTCAGATATATCTATATGATACGATAATATTTATATTTTATATAGCAAAAATATTTTTTTCACACTTATATTTTAGCTTTTCTGAGTGCACCCTTTGGGAATTGTCCGACTAAGCCGTCGCAGTTGAAGCCGACAAGAACAACAACGACGACGATGACAAAAAAAAAAAAAAAAAAAGACGCACAAAGAGAACGCCTTACGACGCTTTTTTGCCGCGAAACTTTCGCAATATTAACTTAAAATATTCGAGACAACAGAACTTAACAAACATTAACCGTATAATTGTGTGCGCAAGTTCGCTTCAAAGTTGCCCGTATTACAAACTATATTACTTACCTGTTACGTGTGACATTAAAAGCAAAATTTCCAAGTTTGTATCGTAAATACGGTGTCTGAAACCGGCAAGTTTCCGACGCCGTAAACACACGTTTATTCTATCATATTCGCACGTGTCAAAAAAGTTGACGCGATTCTCTCTTCTTTTATCCTATCGCGGCAATAATAAAATTTTCACGTTTTGCGATTTTTACGTGCAGTTTAATAAAACGTAAAACGAAAAATGCTACGGACGCGAGAAAACGTCATGTGTGTATGAAAACGGAGGCGGCGTCGGAATGGGAAAAACGTAAAATTTTTACGAGCAAACAATGCAACGTGTGACCCAGTATATTTGTGTATATATATATATATATATGTGTGTGTGTGTGTTTTGTAGGTAAAGGTTCGTCCACACGATGCCTGTTTTTAAGGATGCAATTGAATTTTTAAAACGGCGCTTAACATCGATTCGAGCGTTTAAAATATGCAAATTTTACAATTTGCAGGCGTTGATCGACGCTAGAAACGCGTTATGAATGCATTCAAAATGCATGTAAATATATAATATAAACGAAAAACTGGAGGGGGGGGGGCGAACGGAGGGTTTTTATGAAAATTGTACGTGTTATTAAAATTAGAATGGGATGTTAGCATTTTTTTTATGATGTAAAAATTATGTGTGTGTGTTTCGATTAAAATTTTACCAATGCACGAAATCCGATAAAATGTTCATGTTAATGGATATTTTTGTATATTAAATTCGTGGTGAATAATATGATTAAACAATTTTATAGCAAAATTTGTTTCATATTGATACTTCAATATATGAAGTGTTCTACATTGAAACTTTTACCGCACTCTATTCTGAATTCTAGATATGAAGTTAAGTTTCAGATACAAATTGTGACATTTTCAAACTTTATAATATTCGTTTATAATTTTATAAGAATATTTTTTAATATTCATATAAAATATATTTTATATTATTATTTATATGGTAAAGAAAATTTGTGCTTTTATATTTAATATAAAACTATTTTAAAATATAAATTTTAAATAATATTTTAGAATAAATAAGAAAATAATATCTAATTCAATTTATATTTAATTTAATTATTAATCAGGTAATGCAAATTCGCTTATTTTTTTAGACTATATGAAAAATAAGATAAAATACTATTAATTTATTTTATAACTAATAAAAATCCGATTGCTTTGGACAATTATTTAATTATATATATAGAACAGATGTAAAATCAGAATTAATTAATGCCATAAATAAAATTATAAGCGATTACATAGTATAATTTCAGAATCGAATTTCAGTTACAAACCGGTTGAAAACTCTTTTGTTATATAAAGGATCCGTGCAATTTTCTTTGTGAGTCCTTATCCCGGCCAGTGGACTTGACACATTTTAATTAGCCACAGTCCCAGGATATCTCCTTTACCTTTCGCCGGATAAATCCCGGAAAATGGACCGTCCGCAAAATATATATATATATAATACATTATATATCCGGTCGAAAACGAAGCTTTTTGTGTCTCGTTATCGAGACGTAAACCGCCATACGTAACCGCATTATTTAGATTGCGCATCCTTTTTCGAAGATGGGGTTGAAAAAAAAAATATCGAGTCGCATGGGGGTTGAATTTTGCATTGTAATCGACAAGTCTTACGTGAAATTGTGCTGATTAAATTTACAGTGTGTGCGCAAAACGATTCGTTTTATTAAGGTTGGATAATTTTGATGTTGACGTATCGAATACATACATACATATATATATATATATATATATATATATATATATATATATATATATATGTATTATCTTTATTTATAATTTTCAATTGAAAAATATTTCACAATTTAAAAATAAACATTATGTTGTTAATAATGTAGATTTATATATTTTTTTTCATTCTAAAATTGTATTAAATGTTTGAATATTCTACACATTTTGCTAAATGAATTCATTTTAATTCAAATATTAGAGATCAAAATCAAAATTTATATATTTTTAAAAAATTCTTGGTAATGATTTATGACTTCATACTAATTTTGAAAAAAAAATATTAAATTTTATAGAACGTGAACCATTTGATATTTTATACTGTAAAATTTAAGACTTTCAATGGAATATTTTCATCACAAAAAATAATATTTATATATATATATATATATATATATATATATATATATATATATATATTATATAAAAAAATTCTTTTTCTTGAATTTTATTACAAAAAAAATTAAAATTTCCTACGCTCAATTCTATAAATAAAATAAAATAAAATTTATTTATAATCATTCATCTCATATTCAAATTTAACGAGTGAAACTGTTACCTTTGATAATAGAAAAAAGGATATATTTTCCATTATTATACATAACTTTAAACTATTTATAAAATCGAATTATAAATATATATATATATATATATATATATTATATATAATGTGGTTATATTATTCTAATGCGCCCACACATAGATTTTTCATTATATAAAATACAAAGTTCACCGACGTGTTTTGCATAAATTTTCATTGATAATTAATTTTTGAATACTTTCGTCGTGGCATCCCTAAATTTTATATTCTCTTAACGAATATCAAAAGAGATGTTTTTACTAGGGGGGGGGGGTTAATTTACACCATATTTTTTACATTTTTTGTTCATACTTTCATTTGGTCGTGTACGTGTTTAAGCACCGACACGCCGGACTATCGTAGTTTACTATAGTCGAAGCTCCCTCGTCTCCGTGACCAGGATGTCCCAGGACGGTAAATAAATAAAGATCACGGACGACACTGTGCACGCAACCGACAGCATTATGCGCCGCCACTGCACCCAGATCAGATTACATTGGCGTAGAGTCACGCGCTATTTGCACGTGCCTTCTAAAAATGCTAGGCGCAATTTATGAAGTATCCGTTTTATTACAGATACAACACGTACAATAAAGTACGATAAAGCGGTCGAGCATTCAGATGAATGGATGGACTCTTGGAACTTTATTATTATTATTATTTTTAATAGAAATAGTCTCAAGTTTTCTTGTTCAGTTTATATTGATCGTGATTTAAACTTTATGTTGATGTTTAAATTAAATTGTTACTGAATCTTTATTTTTTATTAATTAATTATTTTAAAATTTAAAACAGATCTGACTTACTATGAATGGTAGAAGATGTTAAAATTTATATGTTAGAAGATTTATATAAAAATTAATATATTTTAAAAAGAAACCCATAATCTGAACAATACATTTATGACGTTTTCTTCATTTATCTATTAAAAAAAATTGGAAATATGTTATTAATTCATTGAAAGCAATTCTGAATAACTAATAATAATAATAATAGCTGATTTTTTTTTTGAAAGAAAAACTCGCTCACATTATTTCAAAATCCAAATAAAATTTTAATTTTAATTTTAATCTTCAATTTTAACGAATATTTACAACTTTTTATCTTTAGAAAATACTAATATTTTTTTTCATTATTTCACTCTAATATAATTACATTCTATTATATTTAATATTACTATATATGATATAAAATTGAGAAAGAATATATTTTTTTATATTATAGATAGAAATAATAATTATAATGTATCCGTATTACGATAAAAATAAATTTATAAAAAATTTTAAATGATTCAATTATCAGTCTCTTAATACAGTTTTAGATGCCGTGTATAAAAAAAACGAATAAATGATAAATATGCACAATAAAACTAATTTTGCATAGCAAAGCTTTCATTCAAGTCTTGCATTAAGTGATTTACACTATTATGAGATTGATCACGTTCGAGCGCGACTTGAAACAAATACTTTAAAGGGTTAATACAATACAATTAATTTACATTTTTTTCTTAAAATACATATATATATATATATATATATATATATATATATATATATATAAAGGTTATGTAATTGGAAGTAGTGACTTTTTTATTCGAATTCATATGTATACGAAGATATAAAAAAAAAAAATTCACCATTAACGAAAGTAAAATTTTCATTCAAATTAAAATTTTCGAGAAAACTCGAAAATAATTTATCTTTATCGCGAGTAAATGAATAAACTTACAAATTAAACAACTCCATCAATCAAGAGCAGATAATACGAACCCCGTTTTCTACATACGCCCATATTAACCGACGTCTAGAGCTACGGTGAAATAAATAAATAAATATATATATATATATATATATATATATATATATATATATATATATATATATATATATATATAAAGAGAAAAAAAAAAGAAAAAAGTCTCATTAATATTTTCTCCACCCGAGTATAAAAAGATCTTTTATATACCCTTTTGGCTTTGGCCGGAGCGAAGTAATTCATTCCAACGTTACTTATTTATAGCCGAAGTGCTATAATACAATGGAGGCCCGTTATTGTATTGGTTTCTTTTATTCGTTCTTTCATTATTTTCAATCCTCTTTATGTTAAAAAAAAAAACGGTTTCGTGTCAACATTAATTATGCGAGCTTTCCGTATAAATAAAATTTTTGACACATCATTTACGTGCACCACTATAATATATAATGTATGTGTGTGTGTGTGTGTGTGTGCGATAAGTGAATTTGATTTACATTATTGATTGCGATATCGCGAATTAAATTAATGTATATATATATATATATATATATATATATATATATATATATATATATATATAATTATTTGTTTGATATATTTGATAGATCGTCGTTATTTTTCTTTTTATATTAAAATTGATCTATAGTAATTTTGTACAAACATTAAAACCGAATTTCATATATAAAACGAAAATGTTGCGTTTGTTTATTTTAAACTCGTATCGTTTAATATTACAATAATTTTATTTGTAATTGGGTAGATTTCATTCTTATTTTTTGAAAACATTTTATATGAATATCATAGATAGATTGCATCTGTCCACGGTAATACAAATTCTTGATTTTCCATTTATATTGTCCCATTTGGATTCGTAAACGATTTGATTTCAATCACGTACCTCGTTTCAAAATCAACCCTCTTGTACCGGTCTACCGTTACACCCTCGAATCCTTAACAACGTCCCATTTCATAAATCATTCCCGGGGAATATTTTGACTTGAATCACCACTTGGAAAAACGGATTTCACAGAAGAATGCAGTTATTTTATTTATGAAAACTATATATTATTATTTTTTTATTATAATTTTAAAAATATATTGATCCTATTATTTGAATATATTAGAAGTGCCGTTTGATCAATACTTGATTTAATGTGAAAACTTTATACGCCGTAATGACTATTTATATTAATTTCTTTTTAACAAATTTATTATGAAGTGTAAAATGACACTATTTTAAATAGAGATAAAAAAAATATTATCTTTAATTAGTCCGCAACCGCGAAATCACAAAGCGAACTGCGTTTTCAACATTGAAACTTTGAAACTTTTTTTTGGTTCAAATTTGACAATTTAGCAATTAAAATTTTATGTAACGATAAAGCAATTATGTATATCAGTATAATTTCAATATATTGATTTTTAATATTTTTTTTTGAAATGTGACGAAAACCGTTTATTTTTTAGAATTAGAAATTTGTTTAATAATTTCGTACATTTTATATAAACAGCAAAGGTATATAAAATATATATTATTATTTTGTAAAAAAAAATTCTTCAATAGCACTAGGAAAAATCTCGAGTGCAAAGTGTTAATGATGATATAACCTGAAATTTATTTTTATAAAAATTGTAAAATCGATAACTCTAAAATCAATACATTCCACTTATGATTGTTTGACTTTCTATATAAGAACGTTTTCTTCAAAAAAAAAAAAAAAAAAAAAATTCATCGCCTCATCATTTTTCCAGGCGAATTTTCCTCGCGATTTTCTTCGCGCGCAAAACGGTCACGCGTCGAAATAAAACACGCGTAAATACGCTTCAAAACATGTACGCAAATATTCATATACATATTTCGTGAACGCGGCCTCGCAGTACTTACAGTGTTAACGATAATGAAGATTGCCGCCGAGGAAAAGTTACTACAAATTACCCATTTTTTTTTCCCTCCCTTAAAAAATATACCCATTGTGTGCTCGTACCTGTTTTATTTTCTGACGCGAATGATAAAAGTCGTAAACGTTCAACGTTTACAACTTGCGTAAGTGCGACGGGGGGGATGAATTCGGGGGGGGTACTTATACTCGATACTTACAAACCTGACGTAAAATCGCACTATATATATATATATATATATAAACCCCCCTATAAATATATATGTATATATAAAAAGGAAATATAAATACACGGGTATTTAAACTTGATGGTTCTGATATGGTATAAAAGTTTCACATTCTAAACAAAAGGCTTTTTATTATTATTATTATTATGATTATGTTAATAAATTTAGTATTAAAATTTAATATTAAATATCGCATATACATAATTTTAAATTGTATATATTAAATTATAAATCATTTATTGTGTGATTTATATTAAAAATTTGCTGTGATATTGAAAAAAAAATAATGATTTTTTTTTAATCAAAAAAATAGATATTAGTCATATTTTATAAAATGAAAATGAGATTGAATACAGATAATAAATACGATGCAATGAAATATTGATTTCGTGTATATATATATATATAAGTTATTATATTAGCTTTACCTTGAAACCAACAAGGCGACAATATATATTCACAAGAACAGTGTTAAAATACTATATATATATTAATCAGAATTCTATCGCACTATAGAATGACAGTGACACAACTCATATACGCTTACGTATTTATAACATTAGACGTATCAGCTTTGAAGAGACCTCGGTGAAAAGATTCGCTCAATTGATATGAAGGGTGCGAAATATGGGACCCGGTGGTAAACGGACAACAAAAGGTGGTGGATTTAAACGAATACATTCTAGTGAAAAAGCTACCTAGCCGAACGGGGCGGAGGGGTTTATGGGGGGAGCTTTTGGGGGGCTTTTCGGAGGTTTTTCGCTTCTGAGGGGGGTCGGTCGGAAAAAATCCGATTTATTTTCTCGAATTAGATATGTCAGTCAGGTAGGTGGCTCGTGTCACGTGTACATAATAACACCCCCCCCCATACACACACACGCACACACACTTAGCCCCCTCTCCCCGCCCGGTACAAAAGGTCAAATGTGTACGGTGCTTTTGAATAAATTTAAATATGTATTCCCACGCGAGAAAGTGGTCAAAGCTTTTCTTTTACACGCACACGCGCACGCACGCACGCACGCGCTCGCTCGCGCAATTACAGGGTGATTATTAAGTGTGACGAATTAATTTAATGCGAGACGTCGATTTGTCACATTGTTACTATAGAATTAGTTGGAATCGTTCTGTAATCCAATTTTACTTATATATATGTATATATATATATATATATATATATATATATATATATATATATATATATATATATAATTTTATTAAACAACTAGTAGACCTGTGTGCAAATACGTGCAGAGGTCCATTATATATTTAGAATTGTAAAAATCATTTAATATTAAATTCTAAAAATAAAGTAGCGTTCAACAAAAAAAATGCTACACCACCACGACCGACAACCGATACTAACTTTTAATATATATGATTCTTACTAAAAATATATTTTATTTTTTAGATACAAATATGTATAAAAATTTAATATAGAGCTCTATACTCTATATATATAACTGTTAAATCAGTAATTTATATATCAATAAAGTAATTAACTACCTAAACAATTGATTAAAAAAAAACATTTTCACGAACTACGAAATAATTAAAGCTTTAAAAAAAATTTTAATTTTTCATAAAAAAAATATATTTGATCAGAAATATCAATAATACGAAGAAAATCTATTTAAAAAAAGTATTGCAAAAAAAATACAATAATTATTATAAGAAAGAGCATTTATTTTAATAGATTTTTTAATCACCCTATACACACTTATATTAACACCCACGAAAACCACCTTTTCGTCCATATCCATCTGCTCATTCATCAAAATGTGTGACCGCGAAAAGAAATTATTTAGACTGCATATCATCATATAAAATTCAAATAACAGAAAAGCGTTGTTATTTTTTTTATTATTATTATAATTATTATTATTATTCTCTATATATTCCTATTCGTGTGAATAATTTGTTTTATTAATTTTCATGTTCGCTATAAATATCTATAGTAAGCGATTTTTCTTTTTTATTTTCTACTTTTCTTCATATATTAAAATCGCTTTTAATCCAACATTATTCGTAACTTTTTATATTATATAATATATATACATACATACATACACACATATATATATATATATATATATATATATATATATATATATATATATATATATATATATATATATATTGATTCGAATAATGGTTATAATATAATATATATAAAAAAAATAATATTACGTCATGTATAATAAAATATAAAACAGCATTTATATATTCATCCATACACACATATAAATATTATATATAATATATACAGTATATATAAATATAATAACTCTAATTTTGATTAAAAGTGATAGATTAGTATTGAAAGTTCAAACGTTTTTATTGATCGATACTTCCATTTAAATTATGCGAATGTTTGTACAACATTGGTTCACATTTTACGAAGAATAAATTTGAAATACTGATTAAATATTCTTTTCTTATATACATATATTTTATATTTAATAGAGCTACGTAATAAATCAATTTATATATATTTTTTTAATTTCTATATATTTTTTAAACTAACAACAAAATGCTGTTCAAAGTATTTTAAAGTATTATATATTGTTTTACACACAATAAAAAATTATATTTTTTTCATGATTTTGATATCTTAAATTTACAAATAATATTCAGATATTATTTTTAAAGAAAATATAAATATTTTATTATATTATAATTACAATGACTTTCAGACTGTTTTTGATGAATAAATAGCAAAACATTAATACATTATTCTTGATACGTGTATCATAAGTTCAACATTAGAGATTTATTTCAAATTAATCTTTCCAAAATATTTCATGTTAATATATTAAAATTATATTTAAAATATATATATTATATTATACCTGTTATATATAGTATGATATATTATTTTTTTAATGAATATTATTCGCAAATTTAAGACATCAAAATAAAATAAAAAACACAGATTAATATTATATATAACTCGATAATATACTATAAAATGCTTTTAGTAGTATGTTGTTGGTTTAATAAATATATGGAAATTTAAAAAAAATATACAATTTATATAATTATGATCTAACAATTTTAATATATATATATATATATATATATATATATATATATATATATATATATATATATATATATATATATATCAAGTATAGAAAATGTTGCAGTATTTTGATGAATAATACGATTATATCGCTTTGAATATTGATATATTTGAATACGTTTGAACATATTACATTGGTTCATTTTGAAATATAAACTAATCACACCGGAATATCGTCGAACGTGATCAATAAGTAGAAATGATACCGTTGATTCAGTCGTATTTCCCATTCGAAAACAAATCGTGACAAATTCGCATCTCACGGGTGTCATGAGTTCGAATTAATCAAAGAACGTGGTGCATCGTGCACAATAGATACAAGTGAGAGAGGGAAAAAAAACCAAAACGAAAACCGTGATAAAAGTGGAAAATCAAACCGTTCTTCTCGGTTCGCACAACGGCTAAGGCTTTTCACGGAAGCAAATTTCCCGACAATTCTCAACGGGGACCGGGTCATGGGTGGCGTAACATTGGTATGAGAGCGTGACCGGCAAGGGAAATCTTCGTCGAAACCGTGCCAGAAGAGTAAAGTAAAAAAAAAGAAAAAAGAAGAAAAGACCAACCGTGGAACTTTGAAGAAGAAGACCACGTCTAGAAATGCCGATTTTAAATTTGTACACGTCCTGCTGGGTCACGAGCTTAGCGCCCGGAACAATTACCCTTTGTACGAGACATCTTTGTATTGATTAGGCAAAACGAGGATGTGCTCCTGTTGGAACCTCACCATTTCCACTCGTTTTCAAAACCCCACGTTTTACTGTGTGTGTGTACGTAATGATAAAGGTATGATTTTTCCGATTTACATTCCAATTTTCCCCACCTCCATCCACCCGTTCGGAAAATGAGAATCTCTAATGATAGACCCCGAGTGTGCAGTTCGATATGATTAAATTTACATAAAATCAAATTGAATTAAATAGTTGAAAAGTGATGAAAATGACCATTTTCATTTTCAAATAATATTCAATTTTATTTCAAATATAGAAAAATGCGTGAATATTTCTTTAATCTAACTATTATATAAAATATACTAGAATACTGAATAAATAACATATTTTTAAAATATATTTTTTTATTTTATAAATTAATAATAATAGTTAATAATTTTCAAAGTATGATTTTTATGAATATATACGATTAAATTAGTGTTTCTGCAAACACTAATTTAAAAATAAACCTTAATTCGTTATTTTCATTGATCAATTAAAAATTATATATATATATAATATAACATTGTGTTATTTACGAATGAAAAACAGAAAAAAATATATGAATACGTAATTCGATCTGTAATTATTGTCAAAAGTAAATAAACAACGCCGCGTTTTAATAAACATCACATATTTATACGAAATATTTGCAGAGATGAATTTGAATATACAGAATATATAAAAAAAAAATACATCGTCTGAAATATTATTTTGATGCATTAATATTCTAATATAAATCCGCCCACTCGTTGAAAAATACGAATTATTTTATCGACGTTTTATTATTTATTATACGTTATATTCATAACGCAGCAGACAAATATTAGTATATGCAGATTGAAGCTTTATGAATTAAAACGTATAAAAATTTCAATTCGAAATTAATTATACGCCTACGTTATCTTACCGATATTCGTATCTGATTAAATCATATCTCGTATCACGATAATTTATATATATATATATATATATATATATATATATATATATATATATATATATATATATATATCTGGAGATGATGATTCGTTCAAATGTGAAAAGGGCATTTTCTTGAATTGCTTTAATTAACGTAAACAAAGACTCGGGCGCGCTAATTATAAATGGAAATCGTGTTAAAACAATTTTATGGATTCGTTCGTTGAAATTTATAACGATATGTGTGTGTGCCCGACTCGTGTTTTGTACGACGTATTAAATTAATGCTTTATAAATATTTAAATATGCCGAATGAATTATGTTTCGCGTGTTATATATTTCGCATCGCCTTATCATAGCGTGTATGTAGAACAATGAGCAAGTCGTCAAAGGCACAATTAAATAACCGCAAATTTCGGGGTTCAAAACGCAATTTAATATACTCGCATGTCAATATAGTTGAAAATTTATAATATTTTAAAATAATAATTTTCAGACGATAATATTGAAATAAATTTCATTTATATATATTTTTCATATTAATACGATTATAATTTAAATGTTACAATAGTTTAATACGAAGTTACAGATCAAAATTTACACATTTAGCGTGAAAGACTCAATCCTGAAAAATCTTTTCAGCCGCTTAAAGTTCGCGCGTTCGTCCGAAATAAAAGTTGTTTCAGCGGCATTCCTTTTCCGCTCATCGACGCGATGCAAAGAAAAAGTTCTTTCGCGAGCACGAAAATAGAGAAGAGTAAAAAAAAATATACAAAGAAGAAGAACGAGCGGATAGAAAGAAAGACGCCGACAACGAGGCGGTATAAAAAAGAAAAGAAGACGAAAAAGAAAAATATACGGCGAGGAAGAAAGGGCGAATAAGAAAAAAAAAAGATAGAAACGTCGAGACGAAAGAAGGAAAAAGTACGTTCAAGTGTACGACCTTCACGACCGGTGCAAAGTGGAGTTTTCAGCAAAGTTTCAGCAAGAAGCGTTCAAAAATTTTACTGAAACTTTATAACGCGTATAACGGTTACGACGTTTACGACATCGTCGGAGCGGAAAAGGAGTGAAAAAAAAACGAGGCGAACGATAATATTTATAATGCTAACGATTATTATTATTATTATTATGGCAACAGTATAAATAATAATGATGGAAAATCGAATCGGAGAAAGTGAAAATAGAATGAGGAATTTTTGTATATATATATATATATATATATATATATATATATATATGTATATATACATTTTTCATATTATTTTTTCTCCGCTCGCGCCGGAAAAAAAAACGAATTCCGAAATCGAAGTAAATTTTCCGCAAATTAAGAAGACGCACGAAAAATTGTCGTCGTTAAAAATATAATGAAAAGTTAGAAGAAGCTTCCATTTGATACTTTTCAACAATTAATATTTACTGCTATAATATTACGATTGAATTTGTTCAAAAAATATATCATCGCGCTATTAAAATATATTTTTAAATGACATATTTAGCATTAATAATAAAAAGTATTTTTTTTTTATATTTCAAACTGAATATTAAAAAGCATATATTTTAAATGCTTTATATTAAAATATTTTTTCATGAAATACATATTAAATATAATTTATGACAAAATCTTTATTTAAAATATTATGTAATGTTTTTCTGTTCTTATATTATCAAATTTATAAATCTAAATTTTAAATAAATACGTGTCAAAAAATATTTTTATCTATAGAACTATCATAATTATAATATTATAGGACACACTTCTAAAACCATTAGCGACCGTAAAAGGTTAACGACATTTCAAATTTAAATAATATTCAATTATTATCGATTATAAAATAAAATAATGACATATCAAATGTCTCATTAAAAATAAACAATATTAAAGATTTTATTTCAGATATATGTTCAGAGAGAGAGAGAGAGAGAGAGAGAGAGAGAGAGAGAGAGTATTATATGATAATTTTTTTAAAATCTAATACGATCGTACGTATTTCACGTGAAATTTATAAACGCACACGTGTAAATTACACGTGTCATATAAACATATAATAAAAATTTACATGACACGTCTTTGGCGTCTGATATGAAACGGCTTTGTGAACGCATTCATCGTTTTAAATATTCTGAAAAGAAACGACACACTCGATTTTAGCAAGACGTTATTTCCCCAAGTATTATATACTATATATATATATATATATAAAGTCGTCGACATTTGAGAAGCACCCCTCGCTTACTACATTACCCGTTACACACGTGTATATTACAAACAAACGCTCATATATATATATATATATATATATATATATATATATATATATATATATATATATATATATATTTATATATATATATATATATATATATATATATATATATAAGTATTACATTGTAAATTATGCCCGCGCTTTTTGACATGCAAATGAGACGCAAACAGTCAGTTTTATTCGGAAATATTGTTTTGAGTAGCGAGATCGAGAAACGAACATGTTCGCCGTCTTTTAAGATTCAAAAATTCTGCACGTGTGTTAAAATTTAATATTTTATACGTCAAAATACGACTAGGCTTCAGTCGCATTCGGTACAATTTTTTTTTCTCTTCTTCAAATAATCTAAAAATGAACGCGTATAAAAAAAATACGTTGCATCTACGAATATGAAAATATTGAATTGATATATTTTTATATATTTCATAAAAATTATATATAATAGAATAGTGCATAATTGTTGAATGTGTTTGATATGAATTATATTGATTTTGTATAATATGTTGTCTTTAATCAGTGCTCGTCAACCTTATTTGAATCGTTTCTCAATCTTAATACATCAAACGTTATATATAAACCTCTTAGTATAACAGTTTATTCATTAAAATGCATTATTAATATAATTCTCTACTGTAGCATCGTTTTAAATATTTTAATATATTATTATTATTATTATTATATACAAATAAATCGTTGCAAATTTATATTTTTATATTAAATATTATAACGCAATATAAAAATGTACCGGTGAAAATGTTCACGTATTTCGCATTCGAAGATTTTCACCGGAAGCCGCCGACGAACAATTTCTATGCATTGAAGGAAAAACCTTTTCATCGTGCGGCGCGTTGGAAAATTCGATCATTTTTGACACGCTTTCCATAATGCATATTATCGTTCGTTTAAAGACAAAAATACGATTCTCGTTCTCGATTTTTCCCTCATATTTCAATAAAGATTGAATGGATGGAGGGGTTGAGAGGGAGGGGGGGGCGAGCAAAAATAAAATAAAATCATATTTCATTTATATAACATACCTCAAGATAAAATAATAATATTTATATAATAATAATAATAATAATAATACGCGTATCGTTTTCTTCCGTCCGTTATGTGGAAATACGTATATCGTCGGTATGAAAATGGCTTTTTACAGCGTGAAAGTTTATGAAATGTTGTTACAGTCGACGTCAACTGTTCATCAGCAGGAAGCAGTAAGTCGTCTGAAATATTACGACAGCCTTTCGGGCGTGTGCATATCAGTGTTTCTCAATAATTCGGAATAAATCAAGAGCCCGCTGTTACGTATATCGTGACTTTAGTCCACGTCCGTTTCGTGTCAAGTGCATTAAAATATCTTTCGTTAATTATTTCGCGAAAACGTTTAAAAACATTAATTTATTTAAAGTTGGCGCACTTTATTTTATAAATTAAATTTCTAATTATTATTATTAATTATATAATACACATATGTGTATAGATTATGTTAAATTTAAATTTATATTATTATATTATCAGCCATCATGTACATACACGAGAATAATATTATTTACTTTAAAATATAATATAACTACAAGGTTCTCAAAGACATTATCATTTTTAATATTTTAATTTATATATTTCAACATTATTTAATTTATATATTTAAATTTTCAATATATCAATATTTTAAAATTCAATTAACAATACCATTCATAAATCAAAAGCAAAAATATTATAAAAAATAAGCAAATCTACTATCGATAAATAATTTATGTCAAAATAAGAATACTAAAATAAATTATTTATAAATTAATAATAATAAAAAATATATGCACTCATACAATACAATAGCTTTTACATAATATTATAAAATATTTTCATTAGATGTGCATTGAATAAGAACGGCATTATTGCATTTAAATAGTTTAAAACGGGAACACAAAGACTTGAAAATAGTAGATTGTAGTTTTTAAACTAAGCATATAACGAAGTCGCAAAATAAAAATAAACGCGCATCCGGCTCCGGTTTTCACAATAATATATTTAGATAGCTATTTGAGAAACAGACATCTGTAGAATATATATAGGTTGCATTTTTCATAAAAGAGAATCTCGAAGTTGTTGTTTGCGTCTTATAAATCTTGTATTCGAACCAATATTTCTTTTATAGATACACCCTCTGATGCAAATCAGGTTATCCCAAGGAACAATATGGAAATGTGTTTGTCATTCCAATAATAATATTTTACTTTAAAATTATATTCACGATGCAATATTGTATTATAATTCAATAAAAAATATTTTTTATTAACATTCAACCTCGGCATAATAAAACGAATCTAAAATGCTAATGTCGAAAAAATATCAAATGCTATATAATAAATTGCCAAGTGCTTAAATTTATTTTAAAACGTTTTAAATTAAATCAACATTAATATAGTTGAAAAACAATCATGTTATTTATGTCGTAAAATCTGAGATTTATAATATTATATTTAGTTTTTGTCCTATGATTTATCTACTGTAATTAATTTTCTTGGAATGTCAATGGTTTATTCTCATAGTTATTTATGCTTCACGTTTTGCACTTTTTATTCGACTTAGAAAAAAAATTGTTTTTTTTTCAGATTGAAACGTTGTTCGTTTTAAATTAGAATACAATTGAATTAAAACGAATCGATAAATAGCGCTAGAATCTTTTGAATTTCTCAACGTTGTTTTTATGTTTTCTATGTAAAATAGAAATAAATAGTCAACTCTGCGACTAAACAACGTTTTCTTTAGAAATCGTTGCACTAAATCCGTTTACCGCTAAGTGAATGTAAGTATTTTAATAAATATTTATTCTATGCAAGAGAGCAAAATTAAGTTTTAATGTAACGTCTTTAAGAAATAAATTAAATAAACAATTACGTTGATAGAAATATATCATGTTTCATTGTAAATTTAATTGCTATAAAAATATAAATCCTTTAATAGTATTAAATTTAAGTACATTCAATAATAATACTAGAAAAAAAATATCTATATAAATCAATAAATTTCAAACTAACAATATGTCCTCAAAATAATAGCCTTAAATCATTTTTTCTTTCAATCTAAAACAATGAAGTTTATTCATGCTTGATTGTAAATTAAAATGACTGGAAGAATAAAACTGAGTTTGACTGATCCTTGACAACAAATATTTTCCCCTAAAAGCTTAGCTACCCTCCAGAATGACAACTTTGAGAACATTTTCAAGGGTAACTTGTCTTTATGGCATCACTCATACTTTTCTATCTCTCTTTGAAATAATTCCAAGAGGATTAAATATATCTACCCTCAGATTATGACTCGTTATCATATTATTAAGAATCGTCATCAACAGTATTTCCATGATTTTCACAGAATATATTAATAATATAGGTTGCCCTTGTAAAAACGTTATTGAGATTGATATAGAGACATTCACGTCAATACTTTATTGAATAATTTTCTCACATCTCCGAGTTTTCCATGCTACATACACACATGTATATATAAATATATATATATATATATATATATATATATATACATATGAAAAGCGATATCTGAAGAAGTTGATAGGTAAATAAATAGGGGAAACGGACCGCTGAAAACATTTCCATGTAAATAAATCGATTCGTGAGGCAGGGGTTTTTACACGCAAACTTGCGTACCTCACACGAACCGGTTTCCTCGGTCACAAAGTGCCGTTTCTTGTAGTTGGCGTGCGCGATAACTAAAATCACTTGAATTTTTCATGTTAATATGCTTCGACTCTAATTCCGTTTGTGAATTTATTTGACAGTTATTCGGCTCGGCCTGCGATTGTGAATGGGCGGGAATGGGCGGAGTAGGCGGTACGATAATGTGCCGCCGGCGAATGTGCACATTCACCGGGCGACAAGTCGCATTAAATACGAGATGTGCCCGTTGTACGATATATTTTCTATTTATATATATATATATATATATATATATATATATATATATATATATATATATATAGATATATAATATAAATATATAATATATTCCAATAAATGTGAACGAATGCAATTTTTATATTGAACGTGTAAAAATATTATTTTTATTTCATTATAATAATTTATATTTGTACATTAAGAATATTTTATATATTATATATGTGCATGGATTATTGTGGTTTTGACCATATTTCGGACGGATAGTTATGTAAATTATAAAATTATGCTATTTCTATTATCCTATTTTCGGTGATGGAATAAAATATTATTATTTCATACGTATTATAAATGAATAGTGCTATAAATTTAACTGTTATAATTCGTTTTCATATTGAAATTAACATCGATAATTGTATATATTTTTTTATGTATTATGATATTAATAGATCTATTTACTTTATAATGTGATTTATTAATTTTAAAGATATAAAATAAAAATATTATTTTTCAATCAATTTGAATATTTATTTTTAAATAAATATTAAATTTTGATATAAAAATATAATTAAAAATTATTCTAATTAATTATATAAAAAATAAATATTTCTGTAAGATTTTATATAGAAAAAAATAAGTTAGTTAGTAATAAAATAAAATATATTAAAATTATTTCCGCTTGACGCCGAATTCAAAAATAAATCACTATCAAATTATAAAACAAAAGATTTAAAAAAAATGAAACATTTAAATATTTAAAAATTAATATAAATTACACTAAAATTTTATTCATATATTAAAAAAAATAATAAAAAAAAACATAAACAATTCAAACTATAAAATATTTTACGAGCGCATTTAAGCTAATAGATATTTGAGTATTTTATTAATCGCTTCAGCAAAATAAATATTCCGAATG
This sequence comes from Leptonema lineaticorne, assembly GCA_024500535.1. Taxonomy (NCBI): domain Eukaryota; kingdom Metazoa; phylum Arthropoda; class Insecta; order Trichoptera; family Hydropsychidae; genus Leptonema; species Leptonema lineaticorne. Next base: position 2,904,020 of record JANIJI010000059.1, on the reverse strand, counting down.
GAATTAGCAAATTTCCGATAATTTATACGCACACGCACACACACACACACACACACACATATATATATATATATATATATATATATATATATATATATATATATATATATATATATATATATATAGGAATAAATAAATGCGCCTCGAAAAAGTATCACGCGAACGCGCTGAAAAACCCTTTTCAAATTAACCGCTAATTGCCGGGCGACACACAGTCGAACGCGAACGCCGCGATTATATCAATTTTTCAGCTGAAAAACTATAAATTATTCGTCGTCCCCGGGCTTAATTCAAGTTTAAAAACAATTTAATTACGGCTTTCCGGACGCGCAATTAACACGAAATTATTTATCACGACGGCATCCGGACTCCCGACGGTCGCGCCTTCCGGAAACCTTTTTCAGGATTTTCGCGAAAAATAAAATAAAAATAAAAGGACACCGCCCGTCCTTCTCTACGCTGCGGGATCTTCGTCGATTGTAATTACGTAATTTGTAATTGTAATTCAATTGAAATTTTCGTTTTTTTTTTTTTGCCAACGTCTAATTGATATCGATTTAGTAATTTAGATACTATTAAATTAATAATAAAAATATTTTTTTTATTAGAAATAAACACAAAAAATCACTGAAATCTATAGGGGTTTAAGTTTTATTTATATATGAGTTATATATAAATTTATATTCAGTGGAAAATTGTAAAAGCATTTCAAAGCCCACTATCAGTACTTGAGATGCTGCCAAGACTGTTCCATTATTGGTTGTAATAAGCTATAGTACTTACTGTGACATAAATTTAACGATCTTTCTATTTAAATATATATATATATATATATATATATATATATATATATATATATTATTTTATATTTATAATAAAAAATATGAATACATTTCATACGAAAATAAAAACGAAACGATGCATATTGCTCATATACAATCCATAAAAAAGCAAATAATCGACATACGAATCGAACAATATCAAAGATAAATAAAGAAAAATGCACGTTAGCGCTAATGAATAATAAATCAAGTACAAAAATAGCGGGGGTTTAAATATTTTACACCCTTCCATTATTACTTCTTAACGTCGCAACTGGGGGAATAAAAACGGACAACACCGACAAAAGTGCAAACACTCGGTCGTCGTTGTTTCTATTTTATTTTTATTATTTATTCTACAAGATTTTAAGGTCTAATTTTGCACACACAGAGGGCCGTTTTAAATGCGAAAATACAGTGTACATTTTCATTAGCCCCGAGGCTGAGTCTAAACGATCGGGATATTTGCCAAGCAAGCGTCGGTTCAAGCTTCATAAGCGCCCCATCAAAGAGAGCAATGAATACTGGAGCCGTATGCTCTCCAAATAATTCAATATTTTGAACCAAAACGACCAGATATTACCTCGATTTATATCGTCAAATATTATCATATATATATAAATTATATTTTACATATATATATTTAACATGCTAGCGCCGGTGAAAGGTTCGTGATGGTGTAGCATTTTGTTTTCGTCAAATGCTACTTTATTTTTACAATTTAATCCTTTTCTTCTTCACGCCGTCTCCTTAAGAAGGTTGGCAATCCACACGGCCAAAAAAACCTTTGACACAACAGTTGAACCAATGACGAAGATCTTTAAGCCATGAATTTTAACGTCTTCCCCTGAACTTTTCCCCTGAATTTTTTCTTCCAGAAGCCTGTATTTATCATTTCGCAAGATGTGGTCGAGGTATTGTATTTTCCTTAATTTGATTGTTTTTAATATTTCTGGAGTTTTATTAATTTTCTTCAAAAACTCCTTATTTGCTACTTTGTCGGTCCAAGATATACTTAGTATTCTCCGGTAGTACCACATCTCGAAAGCTTCCAGACGTTTTTCGGTATCAGAATCTAGTGTCCATGATTCGACACCATATAGAAGAACAGGAAAGACATAACATCTAAGCATACGTAATTTTAGTATCATATCAGTGCTTCTAGATGTTAAAAATTTCTTCATGGCTATAAATTGTGTTCTAGCTTGTTCTATTCTAGAACGGATCTCCTTCTTGGGGTCGTGGATTGCTGTTATATACGTCCCCAAATATTTATAAGACGTTATTTGTTCAATCTGTTCGTCTTTTATATATATTTTTGTTGGTGTTAATTTTTTAGAAATAATTAAGAATTTAATATTAAATGATTCAGCATTTACGATCCAATTTTGCTTCGATTTTGACAATACAGCTATAAACGCGACGTATCTATCAACGCAACAAAACAATACTTTATATATATATATATATATATATTTTTAATACAAAATTGAAAATTTTTCATTCTATATTTATTATACATATATTTAAAACATGTGAACTTATAATGATCTAATTATAACACACGATTATATCATAATAATACTGAAAATGAAAAAAAACGATCACAGTATTAAGTATATTTTATAGTATTTAAATTAAATTTGTTCTATGAAAGCATTTTTTTTAATATAACTAATTGAGAATTGGTTGTCAAATAAAATGAATTATATATATATATATATATATATATATATATATATATATATATAATATATATCCAAAGCAATTGTATTGGAGTACATATAAAAATCACGTTCTTTGTGAAACATAGACTCGAAGTAAAAAAAAAAAGTTGAAATGGACAAATCTCCGTTACTTTTTCCACTTTTTTTTTTCTTCTTCTTCTTCTTTATTTCTCCTTTAACCCAGAGTAGACCAATTCTGAAAGAGAAACATTCGATCGCAAGTCGGCATTGTCGCGGTCTATTGTTCGGTGTGCACCCCACACTATAGTCCGTCTCCCGAAAGTACGCCCCGAAGAAAAAGCGTCGAAAAGAATACTTCAATTTGAAAGCGAAAACGAAAGGAAACTCGAACGAGAAACGGGCGAGGGGAAGTTCCAAAAAAAAAAAAAAAAAAAAAGAAGCGAAAATAGACGTAGCGCGGGAGCGGGAGGGAAAAATCGCGGAAAATCTCCGGGAAAGCGTCGAGCAATAAATCATCGTCGTTTAAATTATGAGAAATATTCGGTTATTTCAGAAACGGAGAGGCTTCCATCGACGTGAAAACGACACACCCTCGTCATCCAAACATCCAGGTCCTCGTTCCACGTCGCCCCGTGAGGCTTCTTATGGCTTCGAAGTCACTTACGTGACTCAATTCGCCACTTTATAATGTGCAAATGCCACCCAATTTTGTGTCGCCGCCCCCCCCCCTTCTCCCCAAAAGTCGTATTGGACCCCTATCGAGATAATGCCAGACGTGGGACGTCTGTCCCACTCGACTTGGGACTTGGCTACGAAAATTGGGTCACAATTCGGTGCCTTTTTGGTGTCTCTCTAATTGAAGCATAATTTGGTTACGAACATTTCACGTGTGTATATATATCTCAACAATAATGATCATTATACAATTACATAATATAAATTCAATATTGAATGATTTATTTGATTTGTAATAAATATATATTTCTATAAATTTTCGCAAATTTTATTTTTACATAATAAATCTATATTATTTCTTAATATTTATTGTTAAAAGATTATTTATTTTTCAATATTTTAATATTAGTTATCTGAACATTTTTCTAAGTAAATAATTACATTAATGTAATAAATCAATTAAAAAAATTCTTATAGAATATACAATCAATAATTCAATATAGATATTTATTTTACAATACAAATTATAGTTAGTTTTAGTAAAAATAAATGAAATAATTAAAATATTTTTTTCCAAAAAAAAATTATCGAAATATTTTTTTATTATTATAAATATAAGAATGAGATTATAAAAATATTATTTTATCTATATTATTAGCACTATAAATCTTACATTTTAATTTCATGAAAATATAATAATTATTTTTTTATAGTTAAATCTCAATATTTTTAATATTTTAAATGAAATAATATATATTTAATAAAAAAATATGAATATAAAATCGATTTTCAAGTAAAAAATGCGTATCTAAATTATATTGATATTATTAAAAGATTTCAAAAAAGAGATATATATATATATATATATATATATATATATATATATATATGGATATACATACATTAATTTATATTTAAAATTTAAATCTAATTTAAATTTATAATTACATTTACTTTTAAAATAAATTAAATTTATTTTTCTGGTGAAACTGAATATCAAATATAAATTTATAATGTATATATATAATATAAGTCGACTAATGAAATTCTTTGGGTTTCTAGTTAGTAACGTGATTTTTTTTTGATAATTAATCTTTAAAAATTTCGCTTATTCCAAAATTCATAAGTTGAAAAATTGATGCTATGTAAGAAGGAAAAACACGAAGTCTAGCCTTCCACAGCTTTGAGGGAAAGCCGCGGATGAAAGCTTCTCTCGGCTTCGCTTGCATCGCGTTAATTAAATTTCGCTTCGCGTTAAATAAAAACAAGCTGCAATTACGAAACCGTGTTAGCCGCTGTTCAAAAAAAAAAAATTAAAAAAAAAAATAAAGCAGTCGTTTAATGAAACCGTGTTAACCGGACGATCGGTTAAACCGTATATTAATTAGCGCGAGCTATTTCGGCGATAATTCGACGTCAAGTTCGCGCGTCAGATTCGCGACCGATAATTCGGACGGACGAAGGTGTCGCGCGGAAAAATGATAAAAAAACACATAATAAAGAGTCATTTGTTCATTTATATATATATATATTACCTTTATTTTCATGTACATTTGTTAGTAATCGGCGTCCGAGTACAAATCTCGTGTAATTTGTTAACGTCACATCGCGACGGACGTTTGTTTGTTTGTTTGTTGTTTTATTATTATTATTATTGTTATTATTTTATTTTTTAATGTGTATATATATATATTTACGTTTTATTCCGTTCGTTTTGAGCGTGTCGAGCCACAAATAAAAGGGCAAACATCGCGATATGATATCAGTCCATTTGCAGTGACTGTGTGTCGGGTTAAAAACGGTCGGTAAAAGCGGCCCGTTTCACGAGGCTGCGGCCTCGAAGGGGTTTTTTTTTTTTTTTTTTATTAACGAGCGACCGTACAAGAGGCCTCCCCTATGCCTTCACTTCACTCACACCTTCCGTCATCCCTTTTGTTAAAGGGTTGTGACGTTTTGACGAGGGGATTGCCCCTAGATATATTATATGTACGCGAAGTAACGGGACAAAAGCCCGAATCGGACTAATGCCACCAAATTAGTACGCTTTGACCACGAAATTCACAGTTTAGAACTGTTTTCGTAGTGAATATATCATGGCGTATAAAATATTATAGAAATTTTTATATGCCATAATGTATATATAAAGAATGGCGAACGGTTTAAATTGCCGTACGGTTTCGACGATTTCCAAAAATTACTATGATAATATTTCAAATATTCGTCGTATTTGTCCATATAGATTTTTTTAATTTACTTTATATATAATTCTATGAATCATGAAATAAAAATTAAATAGAACGTTGAAAATCACATTATAACATATTATATTTTTTTTCTAAATTTTAAAAATTTGGTTACGTAAATTTAATTGTCTTAATATTTAATCAATCTTGTTGTTGTAATTATAATTTAATAAAGCTATATATATATATATATATATATATATATATATATATATATATTGATTTAAAATAGCCAGAAAGATGATCGACATAAAACATAATTCATAAATAAACACATAAGATTAGATTGAAAATAAAGACTACCTATAGAAAAATATATTCCATGAAAAAATAATAAAATATACGATTAAATTAGAGTGTTTCTGCAAACAGTATTATTGTTACAAAAATATACCTTAATTCATTTTTTTCATTGATAAATTAAAAATTATATATATATATATATATATATATATATATATATATATATATATATTCTTTATTTATGTCTCAATTTAAATGAAATAATCACTTTTTTTTTGTCTTAATCTATTATAAAATATTTCTAATATTATTACGATATTTTTATGATAATAAAATTCATATTTTTTAATAAAAACATATATACAGTTACATCTTTAAATATCGTTAAAATGGTAACTCAAATAATAAATTTCCATTGGCGATTACGAACTCTTGAAAATGAATAAAAATTCGTTGATTTTTTTTTGATATTTAATTTAAAATTGAAATACTCATACGATCTTTTGTATATATAATGGAATAATTTTAACATTATAAAACGATTTTGATTATGTTTCACGCTAGACTGCAACGGTTCTAAAATGTACGCGTTAAGCACGTTAATAATTACGAACGCTTTTGCTACGGGGGAAAAACACGAGACATAAATGCAAAATGCTATTGTCCATTATGTGAGGCAATGGACAATGGCGCTTTTACGTCCATACCCTAGTACGAACGTGTGTGTGCGTGTGTGTGTGTGTGTGTGTGAGAAACCTACGTACATTATTATATACCATATAACTATATATATGTATATGTACATGTATGTATATAAAGAAGGGTTTCTTGAGCGAGGGTAAAATATATGAGTAGGAGGCTACCACCTGTAATTAATTCCGACGATAGCCTCCGGTAAAGCTTTCCCGGTGTCGCGACGTCATCATTTGTAACCGAACACAACGAACAAAAAACAAATATTACACAACAAAAGCACAAACGGAAAAAGGAAAAACCGACGCGCGTAAAAGAGAAGAAGAAAAATAATAATAATAATAATAAAAAGACGTATCCATTTACCACGGAGAAAGGGTGAGAAACCGAAAGTTTATCCGAAAGCTTCCATGTCCACGGTCATTTTTATGAAAGCAAAACGATGAGCGAAAAAAAAAACCGGTGAATAAATAAGCGAAAGCTCTTGGAGTGCGGATTAAACGCTGGCCGGTGACTCTTAATACGCTTTGTGATAATTGTTTCTGAAAAATATTATTATTATATAAAAATGAATAATATGTCAAATAAAAAAAAATGGATTTAAATAGACAATAATTACGAGCGTGTCGTAATAGACTACTAATTAAGCGCGAGTGCACACCACAAAGGAAATAATTAATGCCATTAGTACTCGGATAGGTCGTTGACTCGTCTTTATAATTTTCCATATGAAAAAGAAAAATCGCTTGACGAAAAGCTCTAGTATTAAATCCGAATTATTAAGCCAGATTTGAATATTAAATTGTCTAATTACACAATTAATCCGATAAAATAATTATATATATATATATATATATATATATATATATTATCATTTTGACTTAAAACTTGAATTTATCGATTTTCTATTAGATTATAATCATTAAATTACATCTATTATAAATATACATATTTTTGTTAAGAATGAATTTTGAATTATGTATGAAAAATCGTTGATTAATATCATAAAAAAATCATAATTTAGTAGAATATTATCGTTAATAAAAAAATATTAATTAATTATTGATATACTACTGTGAACAAAAAGTAAAGTGAAATTGTCATTTAAAACTTCCGGATATTTGGAAGACAGATAAATTGTACTCATATCGTTCCGCCACCACCGTTTCCGCCCGATTTGACTCCGTGCGACTTCTGACTATTCAGCAAACTCAAAAGGCTAATACGGTGACGTCGTTTTGACACTATTGAGGACATACAAAAAGAAACGAAAAAAGTCTTGAAGGCTATATCAAAAATTTTCATTTTATATACAAATTCACCTTAATTTTTGATCTCATTGTTATACGTCAATCAAATGAAATGATTGTTTTAAATTGCAATACGTAAAAGTCTATGCGTTCGACATTAATTTGTACCCATATTGACCTCGCACTAAGGGCACAAGTGTCATAATTCTTAATTATAAACGAAATATGCATGCGGATATACGAATGTGGGGTACATAACACGAAATAATACGTTTATAAAGACAAATATGCAAATTTTTGAAAGCGTTCGCGTGCAGTCGTTAGGTTTTAAAGGTCGACGAGTGTTGCGCAATTAAACCGAACTGCGTATAAATTAACCGGGTCGTTATTTCAACACAAAGGAACCAACCGAGCCACCCTCTCCTCCCCCCCCGCCCCGATTTTCGCTAATCCCACAACCGCCGCCCCCCCGTTTTTCCCGATATGAAATTATATGAAATAAGAAATGCATTCATTGGCCGGTTCGGCCCCTAATAAAAACGGTTTTATTTCTTACTTCTTAACACGCTCGCCGCCGACAATTTTACGATCGGCCATTATTGCAAAGACGATATCTGACTTCACGGGCCTTATACACCTTCGCCATTGTGGGCCGTAAATACGGGAAATACTTCAATTTCTTCGATATAAATTTTCCGCTACAAAATTAAAATTAGAACGCTTTTGTCCTCGAAACGGGCGAAACGTATAGCTACGTTTAAAATGGCCAATACTACAACCCTTAACCGGAAATATAATAATTGGAAAATTATACGAAAAATATATATATATATATTTTTTAATCTTAATTTATAATTAAAATATACGTTCAGAAATTAATGTCAAATAATTAAAATGAAATATTGCGTATTTTTAATTATCTAGAAATAAAGTTGAAAATATAATCGTGTCATTCGATATTACAACGCGATTAACGAAATATATTATGAAATTATGATACATTAATACACTATTAAATTGCCAATATAATAAATTTTGAAGATAAAATAATGTATAAATCAAGATTTAATTAGAGAATGAATAGCCACTATTATATATTGGACGCACTGATCTAGCGATGTCACATTATCTATAAAATATTTAAGCTATTAATCTATAAGTCCAATGAACGAAACAGATCAAATCTTAAAACAAGAATTAATTGCGAGCAAAGAAATGATGTAGTTATAAACAGTGAACGATTATCTTGGCCTTGTGTTGCTCCAATTAATCGTGATTAGGAATGTTTTCGAGGTAAACGACCCAAACAATTATGACTCGAAAACACGAAAAGCTTGTTTGAATTGTCTAAGAATAGAAAAGCGCGTTTCTAAAACTCGCTTTTTAATCTTCGATAATTGAAAATTCGATACGCGGGAAAAAACACTTTAATTCTTCAGCGATTTCCGTTTATATTTATAAAATCTTAATAGTTTGAAAATTTTTCGTCTCAAATCGATGAAAATATATAAATATTACAATGAAAATGTATAAATATTTAAAACGAAGACTTTCATCGTTTAAATGTAAAAAAAAAAATAAAAACGAATTTATAGCCGCGAGCTTTATTAAGCTTTCATTTTTATTAGTTGCGCGGTTCATTTCGAATGACATAATTGTATATAATTAATTCGTCGTATTTATGCGCATATTTAATAAATTAACGATACAATTTTCGATATATTTAACACGTGTCGTGTACAAATATAATATTGCGCAATATATATTGCGAAAGCTTATAAATATTTCAATGCGAAACGAAAATTTTACATATTTTCCAAGTCCAATTAATTACGTTTAATGTTTATTAATGACAATTTTAAACGTCAAATGAACGTGTTACGAGTATGAATTTCGTTTCCAAATATATATATATATATATATATATATATATATATATATATATATATATATATATATATATATATATATATATATATATATATATATATATATATATATATATATATATATATATATTTAATTTTAATTTTTTTAACACGATATTTAATTCATATTATGGGTTATTTTATATTATATTATATTTCAGAAAATAGTCATCAAGATTCAAAAGTATTATATTGTATATATATTTGTGTAATAAATTACAAGTTTATATTCTAAACTATTATAATTTAGGTTTATAAAATTGTATTTTATTTGAGTATTATGTATTAAAAAAACTATATTTTGAAAAAATCATTTTTTTTATAGCCGTGTAATTACTTATAATTATACGCGTATATTAGTATATTAAATAATATTTATAATCGAGTGAAAATATTTTTAATTGAATTGTAATAAACAACTTTTTTGAAATCTTACACCTTTTTAAACTTTAAGAATTTCTAAAATTTGTTGTTATAAAAGGAAAATTAAAATATGCTAATTGTCTATTATTTCTTGTTATGAAAGTAAGGAAAATACGTGAAAATTTCAGCCAAACGATTATTAAAATTAATAATAAAATATTGGGATGCTCCGATATAATATCTGAGTGTTATTATAATTACAATAATAATAACAAAATAGAGCTGATTTTTGATAAATTTATATTTTTGATAGCATCTAACATTGCTTAGAATTAAAAATCGATTAGCGTATAATGTGAAAAAAAAATTGCTTATTTTCAATAATAATAATAGTCGATAGTGATTTTTATTCGCATCGAACGCGTGACGAGATTTATATAGGAACAAGTCATTACGCTGAAAAACATTTCAGCTTTTCACGCGCGCACGAACTGAAAAAAGCATCTTTCATTTTCGACACTTCGCCTGCTGAAAAAAAAAATTGTCAAACGTCACAATCGCACAGAAACAGTTTAGCGCAAACGAGCCGGCATTATTTTTTCAGCACTTTCAAAAAAAAAAAAATCCGACGCAAATCCCCCGAAATTTTTTTCAAACATTTTTTTTTTATTTTTGAAAAAGGGGATATTTTGCTACCCCAAAAGAGCAATTTGCCATGAATTGCAATTGCATCGCGCCGTCAAACGTATCATTTTGCAAAAAAGTAAAAAAAGTATAAATAAAATCAAAAATTGCAAACGATCGATCGTGTGGGCAATGGTCTATTTTCGACAGCGATTTAGACTGAAAAAAAATACTATATTTTATATATTATATTATATTTATAATAGGTCGGGGGGGGGGAGCGGTGTAAAATGTTTCATTATCGTCGATAATTTTGCGCGCTTGGCGTGTTAAATATCGCCAGTTTTTCCTTTTTATTTTTCTACGGCGTTATTATATATTGTAATTTGATTGCATTTATTATTACGCGAAATTGATGTCGGAAATATTAAAGGAAAAAAAATTAAATACAGTAATAAGTGCCGTTCATGATTTACGTAATGTAATTCAACCCTTTCGTACTTGTACTTGATCGACGTTTCTCAAATTACATTAAAATTAGCGTGTCATATAAATTTTTAACATCAAACAAAGATAAACATTCATTTTATATTTATAAAATTAAAAACAAAATCAACTATTTAAAAATCGTAAAAAAATATCATATAAATAAGGTAAAAAATGTATCAAAAAATATTTTATAGTAAGTCAATTGCGATATGTTAAATTAATAAAATCAATAATAGTGTATTATTTAAAAATAATTTTGCTAAATTCTAGCTTATATAAAACGATTTTTTAATTAATACTATATCAAACGACGCTATTCTATAATAGTAAAACTATAATAAAGGAAAAAAATCAAATCTTAATAAAATTTGGTGCTTTTAAAAAATTGATATACCTGAAAATATGTACGGTATAAAAAGGTGTGTTTTATTCGTATTAAAATAAAAATATTTTGTGAATTTGCTGAAAAATAATACATATATCGTCAGATGAATCATATGCTGAGAGCTATTTTAAAAGTTGTAATGAAAATTAAACAAGAAATAAATTAAAAACATTAATCAAATTACAATTAGACAACAAAAGTTTTCTTAATCGATTCTGATAACAATAATGTGAGCGTTTATAGAAATTCATATCCATGAAAACGTTTGCAAGTTCTCAAAAATACTGGTAATTTGTACAAGACTGAGCAGTTTGAGAGGTGCTGCTTTATCGCACAACTTGTCAGTATTTCCTTATGTACTGTGGTGCCCTTTATAAGGTATCTCGGCGAGTATGAAATTCGCCGTTCCTCTTTTTAAGTGAACGACGATGTCTAAACGCCCTTCAGCGTCTTCCAACAAGTGCGTTTCCTTTGTAAATGTTTGTATAATGTTATGGCAACTGCTCTGCGGGTCTTCGACGATGGAAACGAGGAGTCGTTCTTACATCCCCATACCGCGTAAAATACCACATAATGGGGTAACAGGTTCGGGCAGGGGTATCCATCAAGGAGTCGCCGCCAGAATCAACATTTGCTGACGAGATTGCGTTTACAATCGGCTCTTCTTCATCGCGAAAATCGATTTGGCGCAAAATTTTTGCACCGTCGATGATGACTGTGGCCTACACAATGCGAATTATGACCGATAACATTATTTTTTAATATTTTAAAAATATACAGAATATATAGAATATAATATTTTTATGGTATATTGATTATTTTACGATATATAAACGTTGATTGACACGTTATTAAGATCTATTCACATTTTGACTATCGAAATTCTCAATATAATACATTATAATTACTGTTTAGATTATATATATATATATTTATTTTAGTAACATAATGCGTGCGTCGACGTAATTTATTCACGCACCGAAATATCGATTTATGTCAAACAACGGCGAAAAAGCATTGATCGCGTGAAAGGTTTTCGCGTTTCAGACATGTTCGTTTTTCAGATTTTCCCACTAGTACTACGAGTCCGGACTATAAAACACAGATTTCAGGTGTATTCCCGCGGGATAGAGTCCGGCAATAGGTTATATCTGGACTACGTGTGGGCAATTTTATCGGGTCATGGAGTTCTATCCACTTCACGGACGATATTTCAGTTCGATAGTTTTCAGATATATACTGTAACAACAGCGATAAGACATTCATATATATATATATATATATATGAACACACACTTATAATATATATGTACACGTGTACATTTACGTGTAACTACGTCTACGTGGACAAGTTTCGACTTTCATAAATAATTTAAACGCGAGAGCTCATGCGAAAGTTGAATATTTAAAGCACGAAACATGAAGCCGTGCGATATTAAAAGGAATTTTTATCCGGTCTTGCATTCGAAGTCTCGTCCACTTTGTATGGAAATTTTATGTGAGCACGACGAACTTCGGCTCAGGAAAAAAAATAAAATATGAATTCGAGTGAAAAACACGTGAATTTGAACGCAATATGCCTCAATATATATATATATATATATATATATATATATATATATATACATTTATACAGATTTTCTTTTTAAAACATCGCGTAATTTCTTTTACGTGCAATTAGCATTTATAATATAGTCTTATAAGCGTTTCATTTTTTTTTCTACAACGCATAAACCGAGTTAAATTAATATAAATTATATAAATTGAGTCAAAAATTATATAAACCATAATAAAATATTGGTTGAAAAATAAAATTTATTTATATTGATTTTGGATATCAATTTAATACAATTTATATATATATATATATATATATATATATATATATATATATATATATATATATATATATTATCTGTAATTCGTGTTAGGATATTTGTAAATGTTTCACGTTTAAATATAAAATGAAATCGTTTTTATGTAGATCAGGGTATTTTAAATAAATCGTACCTAACGACAACTGCTTGAATTTAATAGGATACTGGAGCCGAAACACTCCTTTAAAGTATCGATTTTCGTATTAGTTTAAATATTTAAGTTTTCCTTGTATAACGTATACATAAATATACATATATTAAAAACGAAAAGTATGAATATTTATACGTGTTGTAGGCAAATTTCGCATCGGTTATCTTATTCCTTTTGATGGAATCGATCTGCAGACGAGCGTAATTAGGATTATATTATATATTCTTTTACTTTTATATCTCTTTTTTATAAAATATTCAATTCTTGTTAATCTATATTAATTAATTGATATATTTCTTGTTTTGACATAAATTTTTTTTATTAAACTGTCATTCAGTTTTATATATCGATTTATTTTAATTTCTATATTTCTTAATGCTATAAAATATTAAATATATATATATATATATATATATATATATATATATATATATATCATATTTTTTTAATTACTTTTTTAGTACTTTAAATCAATTATTTTTTATATTATATATGCATTTCTATAATTATATATTTTTTAATAATTAATTATCAGATTCAATTGTTAATCTAAGTAAATATTTTTAATTACGATTTTGATAATGAAAAAAAAATATGAATAATAAAAGAAAATTGTATATATATATATATATATATATATATATAAATGCCTAATTCTAAAAAAAAATATATTAATTATCCACTTATTTTCTCACCGTCGACATTCTCATATGAACACAACAGAAACGAGAGAGAAAAAAAAATAAGCAATAATAAAATAAAACTATGATAATTATAAGCGCCAGATTGTGAACGTGTGTGAGTCTGTGCGCGCGTACATTAGTTGGCAATAATGCGGGTGTTGCGTGTCCGAACGCATAAATCTGCGCGATAAGGGCGCTTTGCCCACCCCGACTGATAGATTGAACCGCCCTGAAACACTATCCGGACACGGATCTGAAACCCGTGCTTTCGCACTGAAAAAAAAAAACGATATTTCACCAACAACGCCTCTCTTCACTTTCTTTCTTTCTTTTTTTTTTTTTTATTTTAATCACCCCTGCGATGCAGCTTAATGAAACTATCCACTTCGAAGAGATCGTTAATTCTGAAAGAAAAAAAAAACATGAAATTCTTTTCATTCTCGATGTGCGACCGGTAAACACATATTCCTGTCTGATAAGATTCATAAAAAATATCGTTTTTTTTTAATATTTTAATTACTTGGGAACACATATATCACAGAAACTAGTAACTCAAAGAAGGATATCTGTTCTAGTATTAGAAAAAGCTAGAATAGTTTTTAACATCGAGAAGCACAAATATGATACTAAAAATACGTATGCTTAGATGTTACGTCTTTCTCGTTCTTCTTTATTGTGCTAAAAGCCTTTAAGATGTAGTATTACCGGATAATGTTAAAAATATTTTGGATCGACAAAATATCAAATAAAGAAATTTTGGAGAAAGTTAGAAAATATTGATAACTTTTAAATTAATAAAAATGCAACACTTCGACCACATCTTGAGAAATGATAAATACGGGATTCTCAAGATAATTTTGAAAGGAAAAATTTAGGAGAAAGGATCATTGGAAAGACGTTAAATCTCATAGATAGCCAAATTACTTTAGGAGACAACGTAAAGAAGAAGAATATTTTCAATTTTTTGCACGCTAAAACAAGCTCAATCAATCATAAACTATTAAATTGTTTATTTATCTATACGTTTATTTAAAGTATATTGTGTGTTCATTTGTATCCATTGTATTGTAATGTTCAAAACTTGTAGTTCTAGTAATTTCTCTGTATTCGCATCCGCAAACGCATTCCAAAGCACAACTCGTGATAAACAAGTGGAGTTAAAATCAACACCAGAATCCGGCTCAGTTTTGACATGAAACTTTGATAGCCTCGAGATAGAAACGGACGAAAATGTTGAACCTGTATATTCGAATAAGGGTGGGCGGTTGGCGATAGGCGATGGGGATGATTTTGCAACGCCTTGGTTTGTAATATTATTGGTAGTTTGAACCATTCGAACCCTCAGACGTTGCGGTTACACGTTTGTAATGCCGTGAAGCGGATTAGGTTCCGATTTCCAAGAACAACTTTACAAGAAGCCTTTGCCAATTTCGTGCCGACATTCACCTTTGACCAAAACGATTACCTGTTGATGTAATTTCGTTTAAATTTGATTCAATAGAGCAAAACTTGCCGTGCCGTAAGACAGCTGCAAGGCATTTTACGCTACGGAAACTTTATCGAGAAAATGTTAATAATATTCACAGCGGAATATTATCGATATTCAACAAAATAGTTTTATTTAATATATATAACGATATAATTTACATGAATGAATCATTATATATATATATATATATATTCGTAGAAAAATAAAGAAAATACGTGCTCTTGTATATCCGTCTTGCCTCTTCGTGCGTCGTACTTATATAAATATATTACCGCATATACGTGAAAAAGTCATATATGTCAGGATAGGGTAGGAAAAAAAATGAAAAATTTACCGTTTTCCTAAAAATTGATATGAAAAAGGAAAAACGAGGCGACGGGCTCAGGGGAAAAATGTGTGGAAAATAGTGTTATTTGGCACGCCGACGTAATTGAGGAGACGGCCATCGTCATAGTCGGCAGGTGGTCCACGAACGAAATCTATTGAAAGAAAAACACTATTAAGCTGAGCGTACATTTTCAAGTACAAAATTCAATTTTTATTTAGTGTTTTTTTTTTTTTTGTTTAAATAAATAAATAACATCTATTAAAGTGTTAATTATATAAAATTTTCATATACACTTTATTATTAATTGATAATTTTAAAATTCGTTTGAATATATATATATATATATATATATATATATATATATATATATATATATATATGGTATATAGAGTCAGTTCTCGAGTTACGACAACATCAATAAACAACAATTTGCACTTTAAAAAAAAATAATCTAATATAATGTTACACGATTTTGTACTATTGTAATCGATTGTTCAGATGATAATCGACCATAATCTAGAATAATGTTTATATTTATACTCATTTATATATGTAGTTATTTACTTAATCAACTATATTAATAACTAATTATAATATTATATTATATTATATATTTTTGTATTAAATTCAACTTACGTCCAAAGCTGCGAAACCAAATTTCATATATATACATAGTATATATATATAATATGTAAACTATTCGTTTTATATTCGCATAGTAGACATTAGTTAAAATCCGCCAGTTAGCAACATCAGTCGCAAATTATGATATTTCAGCTTTTCATATAGCGAAATACATGACAGCCGTACTTTGAAGTTCACTTAAGTCGAAAGTACGTCTCGTACATAATAATAATATTGTATAACGTAACACGTTTCGGCCTCTAGCAGGCCGTCTTGTGTGCCTTTCGTCACTTTCACGTCCAATCTAGACATTATCCTTTGGATATGTGCGCAAAGCTTTATAAAACGGACTCGATGGAGGTCCAAATTCCACGGTATGGTGGAAACGGTGTCCCCGCGGGGCGCCCCGCATCCAAATGAGACGATTCCAGGGATTCGAATCCAGACCATTAAGCCAGACACGCTTTTTGCCGCTGTCATCTCCACCTGACAATCATAGACATCGTTACATTTCAGATTCTGAAGACATTCGTTATTTTATTCTTCTCGTCTTCTTCTTGCGCGATACTTTCTTCTATACGAACGTCTTTCTTCTTTTTCATCTTCCAATATCTCGCTCGCTTTTTTTCTTTTTTTTATTCTCTTCTATTTCAATCTAAAAGTCTGAGTCTGCTTCGTGTTTATGACTGTATGAATATATTTATATATTTAATAATATAATATTGAATTTTATTTAAATATAATTATGATTTTCAAATTATTATAATTATCAAATTGATGACTAAATATATCATTATATAATAATAATACAACGAAATTTATATAAAGAACATACTTGAATAATAATAATATAACAAGAAAATTTATCAATTATTTCAAGCATATATAACGAAAAAGGTTAATATATTGTCGATATAATTTTAATATAAATAATATAATTTCAGAAGCGGCAATAATCGAATAGTCCGAAATGAAGTAAAATTTCAAAATTTCAACATCGAGCATGCAGACTCAAGTACTTCCAGAATCCATTTAAAAAGGGAAGCAATAAATTTTCCCGAAATAAATTTTTCTGAAAGGTTACACACAGAGAGAAAGAGAGAGAGAGGTAATATAATTATTCTCGGTCGTAAGGAAATAGATTAAAATCAAAGATTAGCCGTGTCAAGTTATATGACTTGGTGAAATTGTTTTTTAACTTACCTGGAAACAATTTCACGAAGAAAAATTCTATTTCATTATTACGTTATAATCCGTTGCCCGCAACCATAAAGATGTTACCTCATCTTAAATATACATTCAAAATATAAATTTTTTCAATGGATGAATTATTTTTTTAATTCAATAATAGTTTTGCTTTATTTTCCTTGACGATACATAAACATATTATAATATTAGAAATTGATATTGTAATTTTAAATAATATAATATCAAATCTAAGATGATACTCAAGTTACTTAACATAAATTAATTTAATATAATTATTCATTCAATACCATTTTTTTAATATTAATAATTCAAAATGTTCCAATCTATATAATTAGATCATATCGAATTCTTTCATTCCTTAATAGATTAACAATGTTAATTTTATAATTTATTTTCATCACATTAATCATATAAAAAATATTTTGATTTGGTAGTAATGAGCTTTTCTTCATAATTAACTATATTCAAATGAAAAATGATTATTTTATAATCAATTTATATAGCTATTAAATGAAAAAATAGCAATGATTTTCTATTGCTTTTTATCTATTTTAAATTGATTTTTCAAAAATGATACATGTATACGAATTGTATTCTGTCTGAAACGCGCACACATACAAACACACACACGTATAATAATATATGTGTGTGTTGTTTTTTTTTGTTGGGAAAATGTGGCGCGTGCCCGGAAAAGCGACATGTGAAAATGGGAAAAGCGATATTTTCGCACTGCGACCGTAATTTAGAACCGGCTTCTTTACGAAGCGACTTCCGATTCGGTAAAAAATCGGCACGAAATTTAATATTACCTCCGGTCCGGAAAAAATAAAAATATACACGCGAACACGTATAAATAATATTATACGCGAACAAACACACAAACAGACATGTGCGATTACTGGTTGAAAAAAAAATATATATATATACCATATATATGTATATAAATCAGATGACAAAACTCGGTTTGATAAATCGTATTACGCACAAAACTAAATTCGTTAATCTGTCGCGTGTTCGAAAAATAGGGATGATTTTTGGGGTAGAAACGTACAACTGCCATAATTCATTGATTAAATATTACAAAACAGCTATTCTTCAATATCGTGACCCAAAAAAAATGTTTTAAATTTTTTTTTCATATGCGATAACCAAAACAAAATGATTAATTAATGATATATTAATTTAAGATGTAGAATTAAAAAGATTTCATCTTAAAATAAATTTGTATTCCAAAGTGATTTAATGTTTGTTTATAAACATTTAATTTATATTTTAAAACATTTGTCAAATAATATTACTCAGAATCAACGATTTTCAATAATTTATAATAATAAGTTAATTTTTAAATTACTTATAAATTGATATGATGCTATAAAAATAACAATAATTTTCTTATATCATATTAATTATCTTTTTTTAATATTCATATTTTCATATACGATTTTATATAAATAAAAAAATAATATTTTTATAATTACATTTATGCTTTAAACGCTTATTAAATATGATCATATAAAAATCGCACAACCCTATATTATCAATTACTTTTATCAATATGAATATACCATAAATAATAATAATAAAAAGAACTCAAATCAATATGCAATAATAAAAGTAAATCCATAAAATATATTATAATAAACGTTGAACACATATTTATTTGATGCAATATTAAAACGATCGTAAAATATAAAGCTTATAGATCATAATTGAAATGCATCCATTATACGAATACATATAATAAGATTTATATGCGAATATCGTGCAGTATATTTTCATACTGAAAAAAAAATCGTTCGAGGGAAAATCGACTATTTTCTCCCTAATAATAAATATTATGTATGGGTAGAAAGAGAGCTGAAGCAAAAATAAAATAAATATATATATATATATATATATATATATATATATATATATATATATATATAAATATACATATATATATAAATATCGATCGGTCGTATCTGAAACACGAATCTAAGGGCCATTTCATAATTCACGTTATACTGATCAATCAGTTTAAAGCACAATATCCATAAATTTTGTTGGGTCGTATAAACGGCGGGCGACACCACACCATAAAACGTAATCATTCTCTGCCACTACAGAAGCCAGACGAATCAGAAAACCCAACCCCCCCCCCCCTGAAAAAAAAAGAAAAAAAATAGCTCACATATATATATACATGTGTACATAAATAAAAATGGTGAAAAAAAAATATTTTTATGTATAGTATATATTCGCAACTCGAACACTGTGTATATTTTGGCAGTAAAATAAAGAAAAATTTTCGATCTGTCCGAAACGTAGATTTTGATATATGTACTGAAATTCGTTTCTGAAATGATAATAAAAAAGTTGGAAACGATAGAAATAAATCAGTGGTTTTGTCGTTTTACGTATTGTCGATCTATATAACACTGTGATCAAAAAGTAAGGTCATTTTGTAAATTTAATTTTTTTATTTATTCTACCGAATCAATTTCACTTTTGCCAACGCTTTTTCAAATCCTCGAAACGGTCGGAATAATCTTTTTCCGGTATAGCCTTCATGATCTTCTTCTTCGCTTAGGTTTTTATCTCCTCAATCGTATCCCCGCATTGGCATTTTCTGAAGTTTGCTGAATAGCCAGAAGTTGCACGGAACCAAATCGGGCGAATATGGTGGTCGCGAAACGATATAAGTTGAATTTTTAGTAAAAAAAGTCGCCAAGAACCAATGCAGTATGACACGATGAATTGTAAAAATACGTGTAACGCGAAGATAATTAAGACGCTTGACAAATATTATCGACAATCCTACTAACCTAAGAAAAAAATACAATTTACTTGCCTTTCTAATGCCCGGGAGTTTTAAATGACAATTTCACCTTACTTTTTGATCACAATAGTATGTGTTGCTGTAAATACGAATATTTCTCATATATATATATATATATATATATGTGTGTGTGTGTGTGTGTGTGTGTGTGTGTGTGTGTGTGTGTGTGTGTGTCAACGATGAATTCTGTATTTAATGTAATTGTATTACAATTTAAATGATCGCATATAAAAAAGGCGAATCTTATCAATTATCGATTTTCTATAAGCGTATTATGATAATTTATTTATGTGATATCGTACTCAAAAAACGACTTATCATTATCAAATTTCATAAGTGAGTTATCATCGTATTCTTTCATTTTGACAAAGCTCAACGTTTGACAATTTTCCCCCTCGTGAAATTGTATTTTCTTCCCTTTTTCCGTTTTTTTTTTTTTTTGTCACCAAACTCTGTCTTGCATAAGCATAAATTATGGTATTTTATTTTCCATCTTCGCCGACATCGCACATTGCCATCAAGACGTTTTAAAAAAAAAAAAAGAAAACAACGGATATGGGATACTTCATTTTGCACTTTATGAATATGAAGAGGGAAATTTACGATACGAAGTCCACCCTCGCGATGGAGTCCCTTCGTGGACTCTTCGTCGTCCTCCATTCTAAAATAAACAGTCTATACTTTGAATTAAATTATCCGTTAATTTACACGATGACATAAAAAAAAACTTTGATTATTCGATAAGAATTTATTCAGTCGTTAATATATATAAATTATATATTTAACAGGCAACTTAATAATTGAAAATTCAACGCAACGTTTAAATAATATTTTTGTTAATATTGAATATTGTTTATATTATTTTATAGTATAAATTGCAAATTTATTAATTTTTATATATAAAAAAATTCAAATAATATGTAAATGTATGATAATTTTATCGTACAATTGTTGTTTAATAAATAAATTAAAATCGTAAATAAATCATATTTCAATATATTTATAATGTAATAACAGTTATTATTTATGTTATAAAAATTGAAAATTTTATACATTATATTTTTTCTACATTATAAAAATTGCAAAAAAAAATATTTTATATCTCACACTATTTTTATCAATATAATACATTATATTATACAAGTGAACCCATGTGCAAATTCGCACACACACTCATACATATTTTATATCTTTTTCAAACTAATGATTATTTTAAAAATATTTTGTTGGTATATAACAATGCATTCATTCATCAATGAAAATCGTTTTTTTTTTTTTTATTAAAAAATTCGAACCAATCCAAAGTCAATTTTGAAGTGAACGACACTGGATAAATCTCATCTACGTCGTCATAGAAAAAAAAAGATACGACAGGAGTCACAGATATTGAGGGGGGAGGAGGAGGAGGAGGAGGAGGAGGGTGGGTGGCCGAGCGAAAATGAATTATTTCATATTTTTTTCTTTCCGTCTTTCTCTCGCTTTCTATTCGTACGAAAGACGAAATAATTGGTGTAACACAACACGGCGTCAGACAAAGAAACTCGTTACGAAAACGAGCTTCCCCACGGCTAACGGCGTTAATGAAACTTTACCGCCGGCGAACGGTAGTTGTAACGAGACGTTGCGATTCCTAACGCATAACCGCCACAATTGTCCGTAGTCTGAGTGCTAGGGCCGGAGGAGACTGTGACCGACCGACCCTCCCCGTGAACGACGACGACGACTCCTCCTATTTACCGGAGGCGATGTCGCTTTATATTCTCGTTATCTCTATAATAAAATTTTAAGACGGCGAACAAGTTGCGCAAGTTTCCGGCTTCGCCGCGTAATCGACACCTCGCCAATCCTCCGCCGATTCTCCGCCAGACCCGGGGATCGAAAGATGTGCAACTTTGCAATTTGCCCCCGAGACTCGAATTACAACGCTCACAATGTTGTTACGTTGTTCAACTGTTACCTATATTCAATGAGTAATTTTTAACCGTAATATATACATAATATTATATATATATATATATTACATATAAAAGCTTTAGTGAGCTTTCATCGAGTGTTCACTTCGAAATCCAATATATAAAGTTAGCGCTAAATCAGCGGTTTTCCACGCTAATGCACTGTGAAATTTTTCAATAATACTTTTAATATATATTACCGCTGAAGTATGGAATGAATATTGGTATAAAATCCAAACTTTGATTTTATATTAGTTTTAAAACTATTTGAATAGTTAAAAATTCTTGAGATGATTAATCGTTTTCGATATATTTTATGAAAGTTATATATAATTTGATACATGCATTACGAAGACACATAATAACTGCACTTTTAATATCTCTCTATATATAAATAGAACTAAATTGAAATTTTAAATATATCTCTATTATATTCATGCATTTAATAAAATTTTAATAATATTCAAAGTATTGATTACCAAAAATAGAAAAAAAAATTCTTGGTAAATCAAAATTCGGACGCATATCTTGTCTATCTCTATCTATTTATTAAATAATAATCAAAAATAATTTTTAAACGAAAAATAATAATATACAGAATAAAAAATGCGTTTTTTTTTTAAATAATTAAAATATAAATTTATACAAAATAACCATTCGATTTGAATACATTAATAGATATAGCCGAGCCGACCGACTTCAAGTATACAATTAAAAGAAACAATGCAGATTGCCTTGCGCGATTCGGGGGGGTTGTGAAAATTTCAACCCCTTTTTTCCTCACCCCCCATTTTCTTTCCCTTCCCCTCACCGCGAGCGAATTTCCATAAAAAACACCTTGCGTCCTGTTTTTCACCGACACAGATATATACCCGTTCGGACGCTAGGAAAACTAAGGAGTTGAAATTGAAAAAATTCAACGGCATTTATACCTGGTGAGAAAAAGAAATGTTTTTCTTTCGTTAATGTTCGAGCATTTTTCTTTAACGTTTCACTTATTAAAAAAATATGCGGAATAAATCACTTTTTCGGACTTAGAGCGTGTCATCCGAGCAACAAAAGATAAATGAACCGTATATACGTTAAAACGGCGGAACCCCTAAACGACGATTAAATATGCAGATTTATAATCGTCGTTGATATTATGAATGTCGTATAATAAATAATGTCATCAGAAGTCGATGGATCTAAGAGCGCCTATTTTTTTTTTCATATATATTCTATTTTGACATTCTTTAAAAAAACCAACAATCTTATTCAGATATATATATATATATATATATATATATATATATATATTTAGAAATATTTACAGTTGTGAAAAGAATCAATAATATGAAAAAATAATATATTTTTTATTAATAAAAAAAGGTTTTTTTTAACAATATAGTCTGATATTTATTGTAAAAAATATGAAACTGAAATTCGCTATACATTAATCAACTATACTATTATAAATTAAATTCGAAATAAAATAATATATTTGCGCGTCAAAGGTTAACTTTATTTCATTTATATACATCAAAGTAAAAAATGTATATATATTTATAAACTTAAAGCTTCACATATAAGCTTCAATATATATATATTAAATATTGTCATCGATAGTTCAAAGCGAAATGGCAATATTAATTTAAAGCTCTTGTAAACGTTTGTATTTATATAGTTTAATTTTGTTTGTGTTTAAATAAAAAAATAATAATGAAACGATTCAAAATTACATTCAGGGTTTTATTTATGAGCGGAAAAAGTACACGTTGAAAATTTAATTAAACTTGTCCCAACTACTATGGAAAGATATAACAATTATGCGCGATAAAACATTACAAAGAATAGAAAAAAAAAGATAAACTAGAATAGCTCTAGTCTTGCTAAAGAGTGGTTTTATATATATATATAAAAAAATGCACGCTTTTAAAAAATAACATCATTCTGTGTAATATGCCGTGGAGAGAAAATTCTTTGAAGCAGGATTAATCAAATTGTATATAATACTCGATATCGTAATTTATTTTATAAAATTCGATATTTTATAAATATTTATTATTTTCTCGTAAAATAATCTCATAAAATTTTTAACGTATTAATTTAATATATAAAATTATATTGATAATAAAATATTATAATATATAATATGAATTTTTTTATTTAAATTAATGAATAATTCTATATACAATATTTATTACATATAATTATAATCTTGACTAATAGAATAATATTTTAATTTTAATACTAATAATATCACTAACGGTCAATTCGACCGTTTTAAAACTTTTGTACAACTTTACGAAATTTTTTTTAAGCATGCATACAATAAAATTTCAATCATTATTTAATTTATTCTACAACAAATTATACGTTTAATTATCATTAATTATAACTACTTTATAGAATAGTCATTTTGACCGGACGCAATTAAGAGTCGGTACTTTTAGTGTTAAATATAAAATAATAATGTGTCAAATTGTATTGAGCTGACGTTTTAATATTTTTATATGATTTTACAAAATATAAACGAAAACTCATTTTAAAAATGATATGTAGTATATTATATAATATTATAAATAAAACTGTATATAACAAATATGCACCCCATATTCATCATAATATATATTGAAAAGGATGACTAAATTATATCAAGTGTATAATATTGATATATTCGAATCAATATGCGTGTGAAATGACATCAAAAACGCAACAAAGGGAAAAGTGCTAAAAATAAAAATATATTATGTGGAACACCGCTTGCACAAATCTGATCGAATCCATTTATTAGTCATCCGGAAGAATCGACGGAACAAATCAATATTTACAGATACCGGAAAGGGCAGGAAAAAAAAGGGAACAAGGGAAGAGCACAAAAATAATAATATCGTGAAGGGAAAAAGAAAAAGAAAAAAAAAACGAGCGAAGAATCGAATCCTAGAAGCCGAAGTGAACCATGAAATGGGATGGAGAGTGGGGAAAGGGGGAAGGGGGGAGTGACGGCGGAGAGATGTCTCGCATTGCCGCCAGATGTCGCGTCGACTCAACGGTGAGCGCCCAATCAAATTTATGGCGGGAAATGTGTTCGTCGTCTATTGGCCGAGATAAGCGAATTCGCAACCATGGTCCGACCGGGTTCTTCCGATGTCTTCGTGACTTATATATCGATAAGTGTGCCAGGCTGTTCTCTATTTTCGCTTAAATTTTATTTATATATATATATATATATATTTATCAAAGTTTAACGATCGAAATTTATAGCATAACCCGTTGTAGATACGTCCTCTATTTATAGTTTATAAATCATCTAGAGTAGAATATTAAAAAAAATATATATTTATTAAAGAAAAATGTACATATTTTTTACGATGAAGATGCGGTTAATATTAATATTATATATTGGATCGTCATATCTTTGTTGTCTCGGATGAAATTTCAAGTGTCATTATATATACAATATCACAACAACAATATATAATTTTTTCAGGAAACAATATCAATTTTTGTATATTTTATATATATTGAATAATTAAAATTTTATTATATTGATGCGTTAATGATTATCGACAATAGATGGCGTCGTACTATTCATGTGTGATAATTTAAATATTTTATAATCAATAATATGGTATGTGAAATATACTTTTTTATCATCTTTCTCTTATTAAAATTAAAGATTTTCAATTTCAAGTATGAATTTTTAAAGAGCACGAATCAAATAAAAGACTGATGACGTAAAATCGGAGAATTATAATGGGTTTTATAACACATTCCATTCAATAACGATTTTTAATGAATGAATAACCAAATTTATGAATGGTTTCACGTTGTCGTAATGAAATATCGCACTTTCCGACATTAACGAGCTTTGGATATTTTTGAATGATGGTTTCATTCAAACTCTTTAATTGAATGTATTCATTTTTATATGTTTATTTTCTCGTCTTGTGCTTATTGTAAAATATCTAAAATATATTCAGTATTATTATTTTTTTAATTGATGTTCAAAATGTCAAAATACGTAACAATATCGAAATATTTTTCAACATTATATTATATATTTAGAACTAAATCAATATATAAAAAAAATAATATAAGTACAACTATAATTTTAGTTTGAAAATTTAAATTATATTATTTCATACAATTTATATAATTTAAAATATAATTCTAAATACATTTTCATTTCATGATAATATACAAAATATTAACTTGTCTGTAACCGACAAGTTACTAGTCCAAATCTATATTATTATCAAATACATTTATATCAAAATCATAATTCTGAAACTGAAAATATAAATATATTGTTGTCAAATTGTCGCATATATTTTTACGTACAATATAAAAATATAAAATATATTTATATTACAAAATAAATTTAAAATTCCATATAAATATATATATATATATATATATATATATATATATATATATATATATATATATATATATATATATAGTTATAACCAAGAAAACATCACTTAATTTTCACGATCAACAATTTCATGTTCATTTTTTTTACACACTTTTATAAAAGTTTCACTTGTATGTTTGTCTGGATGAAAATTTGTAATCGATTTTTTGAACACTTCTCGATATCCAATAGAGCTGAAACTTTACATAATTACTCATTCACGATGACAATGCAAGAATCAATTAACAGATTTAATAAAATAATTGACCAATTAGTAGTAGTGGTGCGATAATGCGATATGACGATAATACAATAATATTATTGTATTATTATTAATACAATGATAAATTTATATGATGAGATTGTTATTAAAAAATATTTTTGGACAATTATTTTAAGAAATCATAATAATAATAATATAAATATATACCATATATACGAAAGTAGAGAACGTCAACCGTATATCGTCACAAATATATATGTATATGTGTGTGTGTTTTTTTCTGGATTTATACGAGATAGGACGAACGGTCGAGATCAAACGCTAAACCCGGGGCATATAATATAAAATGTTCCCGTTGCTTTCTCGGGAAGCGTTTTATTATACTGTTCGATGATATCAATGTTATTATTGCGAAAAAGCTCGAACCGAGTCCTTCTCGTCCAACTGAAGATTTTATTTATGAAAATGTCCGGTATATTCGCAGTCACCATTTTTCCGTGTCTCTAGTTTTATTCACCGTACACCATACTCATTCTCAATTTTCATATACGCCCCCCCCTGATCCCCCCCACCGCACATGTAACAATCGTTGTCGATTTGATAGAATTTCAATTTAATAAAAAAAAATAAATAAATAAACGGGGAACGTATTGAAATGCAAGTCTAAAAATGTACGACGAATAAAACTCGAGTCGCAAATCAGAATTTATGAATGCAACTGAGATACTGTCATCGATGCGAATCGTTTTTATTTTTCCACTTTTCATCTGTGAAACAAGTTTTCCGACGTTTTTATTTTTTATTCTTTTAATTGAACTGATAAAAATTATATATTGTGAAATATATAATTTTTTATAATATTATTATTATATAAAAATTTTTTAAATCGCAATTATTCCATATTAAATTCCGTAAAATAAATAGAATTATTAATTTATTATTTTAATATAGTCTAATAAATTATATTTTTTCATCCATATTAAATCAAAAAGTTTAAAAATTAATATTTCATCTATATAATTTTAGTATTATTTTCCAATAAAAAATTTTTAAGTTTAATAAACGAATTTTGAAAAGTTATTCGTTTCCATATTTCATTATTATAATCAATCATTAACATCAGATTAAGCTCTCGATTTTGAAAAACACATACAACAATTTACAAAACAAATAAAACTTTTTTTTTTTCCTAAACAGATTCATCTTCTAGAAATATTTTTTATTGAATGATAATTATAATATAAACCGATATATTTATGTAATCAGTGTTTTTTTTCCTGTATAAAAATATAAAAATGTTATAAAATTTTGTTCATTATTAATTTTCACTTATTTAAATAGGCGCACGAAATAAGCTAATTTTTTTTGTGCATATATATATATATATATATATATATATATATATATATATATAATATAAAGTGAAATATAATTTTGATCATCCGAGCATTAAATTTTCATTATAAAGTGTAATTTTTATTTAAAACGTTCTTAATGTAAATATCATTTTGAAACGTTTATTTTTATAACGGCGAAAAAAAATAATGAAAAAGAAAAAAACGACAATAAATATCATGCATATATATATATATATATATATATATATATATATATATATATATATATATATATATATATATATAATATTATATAATAAATATATTAATAATTCATAAACATGAACATGGATCGGATCGATAAACTAGCATATACCATAAATATTAATTAGCTCGAAGCATTTACATTATATTTTCAATTACTCGACGACTCTTCGAGTAAATACTAACGACGTAAAACGGCGCTTTCCAAACTTTAATTACTCACACTAGTCGCTAGCGAGTAATTTTTTTCTATTTGTTTACGATTTTTCTTTTTCATCGTCCGCTCTAATGCTATATTTTTTTTCGGAAAATTATAATTTAAGAGCGCTCTTTTTTTTTTTTTTTTTTTTGTTCACGTCGAGCGCAAACAGTCACGAGGAAAATTTCAGAAATACCGATTTTTCAAATATTTCGCGATGATGAATGGCTTTTAAGGGCATTAGCAGTGCATGCGAATAAAGCTCGAGACGTGCACGTTTTGCATATGAAATTTGTGTCGTGACGTTTCAGAAAAATTACTTCGGTAATTTTTGACGCGTGTGTATGTACAATTTTGTGTACGTTTTTCAGCGGCGATTTAATAACAACGAGTTAAAATAATACCGGTCAAAGTGGAGTCGAGTGTTGCGTGAGATTTTGACGCGTTCAAAACGCTTTATATCGATCGTTGACCGGTCATTAGAATGCGGTGACCATGCATCAAGATTCATAAAATGGGACTGTGTTTTAAATAAAATAAATTTCAACTAATTCTATACTAAAAATATATTCTAATATAAACTATTGTATTATAATGTGAATGTTTTTAATACGTTCTAGAAAGATAAATTTTAAAATTTAAGTATAAAAGTTTGTAATTCTATTTATATATAAATAAATGAATTCTAAAAATAATTATTGATACTTAAAATAATATCGCCTTACCGATTTAATCCAAAATTTTGTCAATATATCATTAAATATTTATTTAATATATTATTGGCTATTCTATAAATATAAACAATATTTTAATTGCGTGCTTTCTAATTATATTCAATACAGAATATTTAAATCTAAATTAATAATTAAGTAACAATGTACCAAGTTTATTTTAATCGTCGATTTCCATACTACATATTAAAAATTTATTCAATCTAAAATTAAATTCAATCGATTGATGAATATGTTATAAAAATAAATAATATTTTTAATATTATATGGGATCGAATGGTGACCACGCGTTTCGAAAGCGTTTAAAACGACACCGTTCGCATTTGCACAGTGGTTTTTATCGGTCGACGATCGTGAAATATTCGTCTTTTTCCTATCGGTACAAATTTACATACGCACGATAAAGTTTCCACCGCCGTCTAGATATAAGCTCGACTTCCGGAAAATTTTCCGACGTCTCCGGCCGGATGTCGACGGCGAAAATTGCGGAAAGCCGGTCGGAAAATTCGCAAGTCGAACGCTAAAAACGCGAAAGCGCGAAACGTTCCCCGTTGCGGCTTAATTAAATGCGCGGCGCTTCTCAAACGGTCGCGACGCGCATTTGAAGAAGCGTTAATCAGCGCCAATGATATCGTGACGTGCGTGTAAAGTCTCGTGCAAAAAAAAAACAAAAAAAAAATAAGAAAAACGATGAAAATTCAGTGAAAAAATAGTGGCTCGTAAAAAGTTTACGATGTTTATTGTTTTGAAAAATTTTTCATGCGATAAAAAATTATGTTTTGATAAAAAAAATATATTATATGTTTAATTATGTTTTATTTATTTATTTTTTTAACCAAAGTCAGATAATAGTTGGAGCGTAATTAACTGAATTATTTTTCAGCGAAAAAATAAAAACTATACGATTTAATAAAATTAACCAATAAATTATATATACGTCATATTCGTATTGTTTTTATAATAATTCAATTTGCAATAAAAAAAAAGAGCACTGAAAATAAATATGTCTTTTATTTTCGTTGATTTATATTATATAACTTGAACTAGATATTTATCGTTAAGATTGGTATACAACGACAACGATGACAGCCGGAACCGGAAGCCACAACGGGATCCTCTGAACCTACTTCCGGTCAATGTCAAAGTAGACACAGAACGGAGACTATCCTTAATTCGTATTTCCAGCATGACAACAAGCTTTTTATTGCATTAAATATTACACGGCAAGAACACAAAGGATACAGATATGATTTACTAATGGAATTATACCGGAATAACTAAGAAACATAGAAATTTTAAGACATATTTTACGATTATAGCGCAAATCCTGACATACTATATTATTAAGATTTATCTATTTCTGAGACATTTATTGTAATTTTCATTTTGAATATATATTTCATATATCATCATAAATGAACGCCATTTCACATATGTTAATTATTTAATATGAATTTTTATTAGAATATAAATAAACACTTTTTAGTTAATAACTAAATTCGATTTTCTAATAACTGTATAAAACTGTAAATTGCAACACAATCGAGATATTAAAATGATCATAACTATTTGCAAATCATTTATTAAGATCTAAATTGATAATCGCCGTTCATATGCGAATAGATAAACAAGTTCATTACCACCGGATTAATTCGAATGTCTGTAATATCTAATTTTATTAAATAAAGATATCGCGTTTAATTAAGACCATATAATGCGTGTGCAATTAAAATATCATTCGAAACGACTTTAGATTTTATTTGATCTTTATCTAGTTTAATTATATTATAATAATTCTTTTTGAAATATTTTAATTTTAGCATTTTAATAACTTCTCACATAATTAAAGAAATAAAAAGTTATTACCATATAAAAATATAAACGCTTCGTCAGACGTACTATAATCGTACAACAATCGTTTATAACTCGCTTTTTTTTTTATTATTATTAGAAAAACGTAAAAATTATGCTGCCCAAAAGAGAACTTCATAATCAAAAATTATTATTGTAATATTAAATTTATGCTCGCGATAAAAGTTCGTAAGCCGCGATGTGAAAATAATCGTCAAAGTGGGGCCCCCCATTTTTTTTTTTCTAAAAGAGATTCGCGCCCCGCGATAATTATTATATATATGTTTTTTTTTTTTTTTTGAAAAAGAAAAAAAAGCGCCGGACGTTTGCTAATGCTTATATATTAGACAAAATGGCTTTTTACGCTTAAAAATAATTTATAATGGCCATTAAAACTTGGGCAGTATTCAGCAGCCGGTTGTCTCCCGATTGTGGAAATTTTTTCGTGACCATCTGCCGCAAATTACGTTTTTCTCGCAACAATGAAGCAATTAGAATAGATATGCAGCGAATGCTTCTATTTTCAATATTTGCACGAATCATAGTTTTCGTACAGTTGTCCAAATTGCTTTTTTTTTTAATTCAATACTTTGTCGCCCCAAACAGAAAAAAATAGTAAATCAAAATGCAGATCGAAGAAAAGTTTTCGTTCTAAATGTAATGTATTTTTTTTTCATCAATTTTAAATATTGGCAAAATTCAATTTAATAAAATTATAAATTATTGAGCATAATATTTGAATAACAAAACTTACTATAAATATAAAAAAATATTTCATCTTTCATAAAATTATTAAATGTAAATTATATTTTTAATTTATGTATTAACATTTTCTTTGATGTTTAAAACTATTATTTTTTACATGACGATAGAACTTCGTGCGATTGTTTAATATTAAAACGTAATAATTATTATATTCTTAAATTAATTCCATAAGAATAGCAATGATTAATATATTTTTGCATATTATGTAAATTTTATGCAATATTATATTCATATATTCAAAGAAGACAACAAATTAAGCGGTGTTTTTCTTGTGGAGGCTTATATTATCAATTATTAAAGCAATATCGACACCGAAAGGGATGAGGGTGTAGATATAAAATAATATTTAACTGTAATTTGAAGGGTTGATGTCTAAATATAGTCATTAGCCAAAATCGATTCCTTTATGATTCTTCTACTTCTAAAATATCATATTAAATATTCGACAGCGTGAAGGTTTCTCAAAGTTTGCCCTGCTTTCGATCGAAAAGGCAACAATTTAATAAGTAAGTTTAATTTATTATAAAATTGATTGAGAAACTCTTATATTAAAAAAAATATATTAATTTTGATTATTTTATATAATAAATTCAGTTACCAACCGAAACATATATAAAAGTATATATTATATATAATTTTTTCAATATAAAGTATTCTTTGAATATTAATAATAACTTATATATAGAATATATTAAATATTTGAGTTACAATTTGAAGCCCAAAATATAAATATTAATGATGAATAATATTACTGTGTATATTATTTCCGTATGCCTCATTAAATAAATTTGTAAATAATATAAATATTTATTTATTTCATTTATAAAATATTTCTTTATAATAATAAAATTTATATTTTATATATAAATACAAATTTTAAATATTATATTATATATGTTGTTATATAAATGTTTATAATAGTTCAAATAGCAATATGTTTACTTAGTGTACAGAAGATTCCTGGTTCGAATTTCAATATATTGAATTACATAGGTAATAGTATTACTGATTTATTTATTTATATCTATCTATATTTACATTTATATATATATATGTGCAAAATATATATATAAATAGAATAGTTTTCAAATATATTATAAAATATTATTTTTTTCGAATCAATCTGTATATAAATAATAAGTTATTATTAAATCAATTCATATTTCTACACGATTTCATATTGTAATATGGTATTGTGTGTTAAGCGTTGAATTTAGAAACCGCAAATTTAAACAGGGAATATTATCATATTTGAAAAGCGCTGGTCTAATCTTGCGAAGGTTGATCTCGGTGCTTCCAGAACTCAAACCCGTTCGCGCCCTCGCAGCGAATCTAACATGTCTGGGGTTAAACGAACCCCTCTCGTTAACGAACGAATATCATCTATCAATTATTAAAGCAATACTAACGATACCGAGAAAGGGGTTGCATAGAAGGGTTGCAGAGCGTTGTGTGTTTAATTTTGTGACGTATTCAACCACTTTATTATTATTTTTAAGCACTCGCATGACATAGCGATTTTCAACGTTTATTTTATAATAATTTTATTTACAAAAAAATATATATATATATATATTCGTATTTTTTATTGAACGTGTTAATATTTTATGAACATGTTTCGAGTTTAAATTCATTAAATTATAATATATTTAACCCTTTGCACTCGAAAGGCGGCATTAGGTCACCACCTGGATTAATGCGAAAACTCGATGCGCGGCAACGACTTTTTATGTTAATTTCTTTATAACGAATTTCCTATATAATACTATGAAGTGTAAAATAACTATTTTAAATAAAGATAAAATTTTCTTATCTTAAAATTACTTATTCACAAACCAAATTATTGCATTTTCTGTATTTAAACTTTTTTTGGCTCAAATTTGATAATTTTTCTAAAAGGATAACTAAATTTAAAATTTTTCATCCCTATAAACATAATCGATAAAACGATTGTATAGACCTTAATATACTGTTTTTGTGATGATAGCAAAAATTGCTTTTCTTTAGTTTAGAAATTTGTTAAATAAATCCATATATTTTAAATAAAACCATTAAATAGCTTAGATATATAAAATGTTAAAATATAAAAACATTATATATTAATTTGTATGTATAATAATTTCAAGTTAATAGTAAAAAAATTCACCAAAATCGTTACGAAACGTCTTATATTTTTTAAATAAATAAATAATATAAAATTTTTCCACTTATATAATATAGTAACGTTTTAAATCAATCTAAAAACAATATTTATAATACAATAAGAATAAACATAAAAAAAAAAAAGATTAGAACGTCTAAATTCCGTTTTAATAAGCCACGAATATTAAGTTTCCAAAATGTACCGTCGAAAAGCCAAATAACTATGGCATCAACTTCGGGGTTAAGCGATTTTTGGGAGATTCGACGGTGCGAAACGAACGTTTAACGGCGATCACGGTGTGCGTGTGCGTGTGTGCATAACTCTAATGTATATATATATATATATATATATATATATATATATATATATATATATTTATATATATATATGTATATATATATATATATATATATATGTATATGTATATAAATATATATCGACAAAGGCTGAGATTGTTTTCAGATAAAACACGGGGCCTCCGCCCCGCCGTTCTAAAGTGAGTGGGCTCAAGGGGCCATGTCGGCAAACATTTGTCGACAAAAAGCCGCGGGCGGATTGCAGAACAAACACCGAGATCGCCGCAAATCTCTCGACGCTAATTTGCGTAATTTTGCGTTGTTTTAGTTCTGTGTGCGCCCGTGCCGCCCATGCCGCCCATGCCGCCCATCATTCCTCTTCTCGTACTCGTCGTCGCGTTTCGAATTCGTATTATTTTCTTTGTGTAAACACGTCGTCGTCTACCGCGCCAGAATCAATTTGCGAGGCGGGGGGCATCGCATTACCATAAGGAATTGGTCTGTGTGCGTTTCGTTTTTCAGCTGAAAATATTTTACTTTTTTTTTTCATTGAATATATATATATATATATATCCGTAAACTATATACACGTAAAACTATAAAAAATAATGTCCACCAAACATTATACTTTTTACCGTATATATTATATAAAATGATATTTTTAATATGATTCTATTCTAAATTCAAATTTTCTTTTGAAACCTGAAAGTGAAATTTGCATTTTAATAGCGCATTTAAAAAAAAATCACTCAGTCAGAAAGCAAATAAAACAACGACATTAAATATTCATGTCCTTTCAAATCTGATGATTGATTTATTATAACAGAGACACAAATCGTCTAAAAACAAATAAAAGTCACATCAAATTAAAATTCATAATTATTATATAATACAACCATTAATAATTATAAATATTATATATTTTTTTATAAATATCAAACATAAATATTTATAATATATATATATATATATATATATATATATATATATATATATATATATATATATATATATATATATATATATGAATTATCGCGAATTTATAAATTAAAAGCTAAACATTCTAAAAATAAATATTGATATTATTTTCAGCAATCTTTCACTACTCAAATATTAATTTACTCTACATAAGTTAATATTTTTGAGATAATGTATATAATCGAAATTATGGTATTGTGCGAAGCAATTAAGTGGAAACCAACTATTTAAATCTTACCAAGGATAATATTGGTTTATGTAGGAAATTTCGAAATCTGCAGAAGTTTCGGATTTAAAGTTATAATCGTAAATAAGTAAACGGGACGACTATATAAACCGACCGAATCAAGAATATTCGCTTTACTTAAAATCGATTGATTTGTTTTACCATATTTAAAATAAGACAAATAATAAGAATCGTTTTGTTTAAAAAATAAACTATATATTTCATTATATTTAAACATTATTTACAAGATTTATTCTTGCGATAAGATAATAGATTAGATATTTGTTTGATCGCTGAAAAGACCTTTCAGAGCATGAAAAAGATATAATTACCATAGAAAGCTTTCGAAAAACTTATCGTATTGATTGTAAATAGAAAACGGCGTGCTTTTGTTGCGACTTCAGAAGCAAAAATTCCGATCCATTTTAATTAATCATCCGGATGAAAATAGAAGATAAAAGATATCTGTTAAAAGTGTCTCAATAACAAAAAAACCTTAGGGAATTCTCAAACATCAGAGATGCAGCTAGCATAATTAAATTGGCTTGGGACACAGATATCTAATAGATGGAGCGGTTTTGAATCTTTTATTTTCCATTAATAAGACCTATTTTTTTATATGTAATTTAAAAAATAAATAATAAATGAAGTAAATTTGAATAAAATTGATTATGTTGAATAGTGATTAAATATTTTTTTTTTACTTTGAAAAAATTTTAATATTATAAATGTGTTGAGAACTACTTTTAACAAATATATATATATATATATATATATATATATATATATATATATGCATAGAGTAAATGGATTGAACCGGAATAGTGGCAATTAAATATTCCATAGTAATTCTGGAGCGAACGGTTCGCGAACAATTACATGGAATATTGAAGCCTCGGTGACCTGTGAGTTCCCTCAGGATTCGGCGATCCATTTGTTCCCGGCGTTAACAATTAAACGAATTAATCCCTCAAGAAATAGTCGAATAGCAAAAGCAAAAAAAAAAAAAACGAAAACGAAAAAACACGAACGTTTATCGTGCAAAACGTTCATTTTTCACCGGCGACGTGTTGCTGAATGGGAGAGCTTTCAGTGCATCGCCGCTTTCAGCTGAAGCTTTTCGAACCGAAAACGTTTTAAATAACATTTTCTCATCATATATATATATATAAACATTTTAATTATGTTACGAATTATCTATATGCATATATTAAATTTATATATGTACATAAAATGCAATACAAATTATTGAAATCGTTAAAAAAATAAATAAAAATTACCGAACGTTAATCATTTAAAAAAAAAAAAAAGCTTGCAGTGTACAAATACGAATGAAAAATAAAATATGTACATACAATATTTCTATATAAACACACTAGAGATAGATAGATAGAAAGCTTATTGTGCCTGCTGTGTGTTTTGTTTGAGCTTTGTACGTCGTAATGGATTTCGCTAGTAGGATAGCTCGGGGTTCATTTATCAAAGCTTAATTTAATATAAAACTATATATTATATCGTTTAACCGACAATAATTTATTACAATCTTCACGCAAATTCCTAAGTATTAATTATCGAATAAAATGATCGATTATTTACGCATTAAGAATTAATCGCATATTTGTTTTTCACGCGATATATAATAATAATAATAATAACGTATAATATTATATTATTGTATGTTTGTCATTATTTTTTTATAATATATTTTTAAATATTTTTTTTTAATAAAGCTTTTCACGTCGTGGTATAAAAAAGTGAACGATAAGTGATTCTTATAAAAACGCGTACTTTTTATATTTGAATTTCATAAAGGATTTTATTATAATAATTTTCAGGTCATACTTTGAAGAAAAATTCACGAAATTTTTCATTTAAATAAACATCATCTAATCTTATAATTAAAAAAAATATCTTAATTTCAAATGTTTCAAAATCTTTAGATTTGATTATAGAATAAAGCAATACAAAATATCAAAATTATTTTTGATATATTTTTTAAATTTTCCATATTTTTAATTAAGAAGATAGTATAGTTTATAACTGTTATATATTATTTAAATCTGTTTGATCTGTAAAAATAAAATAAAAAATAATAATAAATATTTTTTTCTATAGAATTTTCATCAAACAATATGTCATATGAACTTATCCTATGTACATTTATATTATCGAATATCGTATTTTTTTGCGAATCGATAATAATGTCTGCGTCTGCAAGATTAATATCTGACCTTTTTTTTGCCGCTTCTTTCCATTCATTCTTTCTTTCTATCTTCCCTTTGCAATTTAAATCCCAGAGACTTTACGGAGTGACAACTCAAATTTGACATTCAATATGGATTTCTATTGAATTATTTTCGCGTATTTTATTCCATTTAAAAATAATTTCTACCGTGCTTGAACTTTATATTTAAACTGGAATATTTACTCTAAAAAGATATGTTTCATATAAATAGACGGATAGATATTCTATTAATATTAATGCATTTGCAATGGTATGAGACGAACGCTTTTGAAAGCTTTCAAAATTATATATATATATATATATATATATATATATATATATATATATATATATATATATGAACACAATAGATACTAGATAATAATTAAACGTAAAACACATATTATATTTTCGTACATATATCCGTATATATAAATTTGATTTCTTAATAAATAAAATATAGAAATATTTCTTAAATTAATTATTTTTATCGTAATTTAATCCGAATAATTTCACTAAAATTATCTGACGATCGAAGCATTCTCAATAATCTCACCGCATGTTTTCTTTTCTAGCGAATAACATTTGAATATCGCCGTTTTAATTATATAATATAGTAGGCAATATAGCGAACGCTATTATATTATATTATATATATATATATATATATAAACGAACCGGGTCTTTTCATAAATATGTATTAGACATTAGAAATCGCCTGATTAATCGCCGGACCGTGCCCCAATATGAAATTATAATGAATTTTCACGGAAATAACGAAATAAAGTATACGCGAGATAAATCGGACCGATGTAAAATTTTAATCGCGAGAAAGTTAATTTAGAAAGTAACGAAGAACGTTGGCGCGTAAAAAAAAATTCGTATTCTAAAATTTAATCACGAATAGGCCTATTCGAGGTTTTTTTTTCAGTGAAAATTTATATATATATATATATATATATATATGTATGTATGTATATTTTTATCTGCGGAAAAGCTCGAACAATGGCCGCAATTTGCACGATTAATTGGACGATAATTTTTTTTTTCTAGAAAATTATAGTGCCTTTGTGAAATTTATATTATATATATATATATATATATATTTTCCGTCATATTAATCGTTATCGAAGGACGGTTAAAATGGAGGATTTAAGGTGGATAGGATTAAGGATGATGTTTAAAGTTTAAGTCGTTTATTGTGAAGGAAAAGCGGTAAAGTGCATTTAGTAACAGGTGCCGTTGCACAATCGTTGCACGTAAATTGCCTTTTATGCACAGTTTTACTCGGAGGGGGGAGGGAAGGATTTAATGAAAATTATCCCGAATTTTCAGCGGGCGGGGAGGGGGATGATCTATTTAATTTTTGTCGGTGGCCTTTTAACTACGATTCGAATGTATAAAATTACACTTTTGCGGTTATAAATTTCGCTAAAGGTAAGACAAAGTTTATTATTACGCTTCGATGGCGATTATTAACGAGTCATTTAATAGTATTATTATTCACTTTAAAACTATATTAAAATTAAAAATTTCTCTTTCGCTATATATACTGTTATCATTAAAAAATATAATACAATTTTTTTCTGAATGATCTGAAATTTTTACTTTGAGATCATCCTTTGAATTGATTTATAATACAGAATAAATTTCAATAAAACGATTTACTTTGACAACTATATATATTTAGTAAAGAAAAGGTTATTCTAAATGTATCAAAAGAAATTTTGAAGAATAAATTCAAATTAAAATTACCAATATTTTTTCATCATTATACATATATAGTTCACATATATTTTTATTTATTATAAAAAATTTATATATTCTATATATTCAAAATATATAGAAATTATTGAAATATAATTATATAGAAACCCACCACACCCTGTTACCACCCAGTAATCTCTCATAAAATTACTATATAATATAGCTTATAATTTTCGCCAAATTCCAAAGAGTAACCATACAAAGTTTGATCTAAATTGATCAAAGAGCTTAACAT
The DNA here is from genome assembly GCA_024500535.1 of Leptonema lineaticorne. Taxonomy (NCBI): domain Eukaryota; kingdom Metazoa; phylum Arthropoda; class Insecta; order Trichoptera; family Hydropsychidae; genus Leptonema; species Leptonema lineaticorne. The sequence continues at coordinate 2,863,843 of JANIJI010000059.1, read as the reverse complement.
TTCACAGAATATATACACAAACATTCATTTTCATACGTTTTGCAAAATATAATAACACGTTTTATATAAACAAAGATATCGATCAAAATAAATAAAATTCACGATTGAATACACAATAAGCGGAGTTCTTAAGAAATATCATTGTAATTCGACCGTATAAAAAAAATAAATAAGAGTACGATAATATATATATATATATATATATATATATATATATATATATATATATATATATATATATAATTTAATTTAATTCTAATAACGGATTGCTTTATTGTGTAATGAAAAAGGACGCGTGACAAATCCTCGGTTACTTTTTTTTATGCTAAATAACGTCTTTACACTTGTATTTTTGGATCCTTTTTTTTTTTAATAATATATTCAATCGAATGAGACGTAATGAAACTATTGATACCTTAGTAACGAGAAAAGTAGATATATCTTATAATAAAATGGAATAAAGATGGGTAAAGTAGAAGAAGTAGAAGGTGAGGTAGAATAATTTCATGGAAAGAGACGACCGAGCGGTTTCCTTCGGTAGTATGAATCAGGTGTGTTCAACTATATAACCGTTTATATGTTTTTTTATTATTTTATAAAAATGGTATGGTACAATAACGGTTTATGTATTTGTATAGTCATGTATTTTAATGGATTATAAAATTTGAAATTTTCGTCATTTTTAACTAATAAAGATCGTCAATGTTTAAATTTAAAATGTTACTTCATAAAAAAAAAATATGTAATTGTTCCTTTGAATAACGAATTTATTATTTTATTATAGACGTTATTTATATTTATAATTAAAATTATAACATAAATACATAGTTAAAATAGTGATAATTTAATTTAATTTTACATTATATCTATTTATTTATATTCATATTTTAATTTTATAAAGTATATCAATATAGCTTAGAGTAAAAAAAAAGTAAAATGAAACATAATATATAAGTTGTTTTCTTTAAGAGTAATTTAATTTGTAGTGATTTTTTTATATATTAACGGTTTCAAATAGTTAATGATATTACAAATATTTTAAATATTAACAAATAATTTAAAATAAATTTATAAAAATTTCAAAGAAAACGGTTCTTATTTTGAATTAAATTTTGATTTTTAATTATTATGAAAGTTGCATTAGTCCATTTTCCACTTTAATACATTTAAAATATATAATGTAAAAATTTGCTAATCAAACCATCAACATCATATTATTTCTTAAATAATGTTAATTATACTAATTGTGATAATATATTTGAATCCTTTAGAAACTCAAAAAACATTATTGGATTGTGTTATCTGTTATCCATATTTTTAAATTTAACCAAGCGCAAACTCTTCGATATCTCGATTTAAACATCGAGACCGATTCATATATGGAATAAAACATCGAAATGATTTGACTCATTCAACACGGACCGTTATCGGTGTGCGCGCCGCGAGTTCACAACACCTGTCCGTAAAGTGAACGAAAACGAGACGGATAGAGCGGCGTCGAGCAAGAGAACCGTTTGCGAATATTAAATGAAATAGTAATCAGAAAAATAATAAGTAGCGGTAAGTGAGGCGAAAGCCTTAATCGAATGTGGGCGGCGGGCGATGGGCGGGCGAGCACTTGTCGGTTTAATAACATAGCGCGGTTTTTCTTTTTTTTTTCTTTTTCTTTTTTCCTCCGACACCCCCTTCTTAGCGAACTACCCCGTTTTCGCGGACCACCCTCGATTTTCCTACGGGGATATATTTTCAATTTCAATATTTCTGTTAAATCGAGCGCACATAATGACGCCCGCCGTTCCTTTTCTCTGTGTCGAATTGAAATCGGCCATTTTTGCGGGACGATAACGAGAAAAAATTTCCCGGGAAAACGCGACGTCGCCATAGCGGCTAAGGCTGCGGCGGATAAGAGACGGAGAAAAGTGAAACATAAAATCCCGACTAGTAGATATATATATATATATATATATATATATATATATATATATATATACATATATAAAAGAAAAATCCCGGAAAAGCAAGAGTATCCCCGGCGCTAATGAAAACCGGATAATAATGACACGCGGGGACCGATACGCAAACGAACACAAAACTCCTTTGTGACGAAATTTAATTTTCGCGCGAATTTCAATTTATTTTCGTGTTCGCCTTCGCAGCGCTTATATATTATATTTTGTGTAATTTAATAAAGTGTATTATTTCGACGGTACATTGCTTTAAATCCCCGCTTTACTATTGTTGTTCGTATCAAAATATTATATACATAATATTACCACTAAATATATATATATATATATATATATATATATATATATATATATATATATATATATATATATATGAAAAATCGAAACCCCATTTGATACAAGAGTATAAATCGATACATTTATTACAAATTTAATTTATGAAAAATATATAGTTTGAACCCTGATCTCGTTTTATATTAAATAAACAAGTTACCACCGTTGCAGATATTTTCACGTCATATTTTTTGTTAAATTTGATTTGTGAACGTATAAAAAGTACGGTTATATGAAAAAAAAAAAACACTGCATAAATCGTCAATATTTGGTTTAAAATAAACAAAATTAAAATGATGTATAGGAAGCCATGTTTTTAAAATGGCTTTAGCGGAATTAAAAAAAAATGATTTAATTGCTCTTCATACTGTTATTATGGTGATTTAATGGATGCACTAAATCATCATATATTTTTTTTAATAAGCGGAAAAATATATATTACATACACAAACACATATATATATTTTGTTCATTTGAAATTGTGTTAGTTATAAAATATTTTATTTTTCTTCCATTAAAAGTAATTAATTTTGTTTATAAGCCGAAATTTCAATGTTATCATTTAAAGTTTGTCTTGACTTTGAACTTTGCGAACGCATTATCTCATTCTTACATCTGACAAAATTACGGAAAACTTGAAATTCCTTAAATACTTTTCCGGGCATTTCACGCGGAAAATATTCTAAAGAGGAAATCAAAAAAAATCAAAATCATAATAATTTACATAATTTGTCAGACCGAATCATCGAATAAAATTATATAAAAACACCTACATCTATTTCTAATATTATTTTTATAGAGTTGGAAAAAATAAATTGCATATGCTTATAATATTGTAGAAATTTGTTTACATGTGAATACGTTATATTTCTAGTCGCTTTCATATATTATATTCTTTTTTTCGTTAAAGAAAATTCTTGTTATAACGCGTTTCTGCACAATAAAGTTTTAATGAAAACTACTTTTATCTAACAAGCCCTTGATTGTTCCGCTAAAAATACTTTTATAAAACGGAGGAAGCAAAGAATTTCCCCCTTTATGCTGAACTTATTAGATTTAAATTTAATGTGTTGCGCAAAAGCTCTTTTTATTCCCTGTGCTTTAACATAAAGATTATTGTCTCAGAACGTATCCGCAATAATCAAATGAATTACCATAAAGATTTCATAATATATATATATATATATATATATATATATATATATATATATATATAATATCCAATACTTCATTGTAATTTAGTTCAAATCGCATTTAAATGAGATTAAAAATGCGATTTTTTTTATAATGTAATAAGTAAAATAAATATATTAAGTAAAAAGTAATTTTCCAATAAAAACCCCGCGCAAACACGTTTAATTTTGGTTTTTTCCGCGCGCGAATTCAATTTTGCAATTCAGCGTACAAAATTTCCGTTTTCGTTTGAAAATCGCGATTTTCAATGCGAAAATTTATTTTCTCATAATTTTCCTGAAAAAAACTACGTTTTGTAAACGGTTTTCAGCATTCGATTCATGCGACGATATTTGCCTCAATGTGAAGTCTTTTTTACGACAGACGTGTCAAACTTTCAATATTTCGCGGACCACATCAATTTTTATTTCCTTAATTACTCTAAAAATTGTTACTAACTTGATTACTAAAATATCACTTTTAAATAATCTAAATTGCACACTAGAATTTTATTAAACGGAACTAAATTCAAATTGAATAAAATCAAAATTTACTTTTAAATATCAAAAACAAGCCGCATGCGGCCAGCGAACTTTGTGTTTGACATACCTGGTCTATCGCAACTGTTAGTTATGATTTATGGTAAATGACTATTGAAAAGCCTAAGGAGTGAAATGGTATGAAAAAGACAGTAGAGTAAAATTAATGCACAATCTATCCATAATTATTCGAATTAATTTCTCAAATAAACGATTATTGTCGACCGTAAAATATACGAAGAATGCGATCGTACTGAAACATGATTTTCATAAAAAAAAAAAAAAAGATGTAAGTCATTTTATAATATAATGTCATATTTATATATATATATAAACTAAATACAAAACAAACAATGGCTGCCAAAATTGTGTACATATCAAAAAGTTTTATACTTTTATATTTAAAAATCACTTTTTATATAAAAATATATTCGTAGCGTTGAAATATTTCACAGTACATTAGAATCGTATTTACGTAATAATTACACGCGATTTAACTATTTAGTTAACTCCATTACCGTTGACCGTGTCCAATTACGTATTAACCACGTGTATGCATGCAGCTACTTATCTAGCTGACATTCACGTATACGTAATGTAACGTAACACGGCAACCCTCCAAGATATATATATATATATATTTATACGAGACCTCACAAACGGTATGCAGGGCTTGATTAGGGACCTGTAAAACTAGACAAATTTACACAGAGGCGGCCTTTGAACCCAAAGACAACGGAGAACATTGCCGTTCCGATTCGAATATGTGTTGAATACACCCATCGCGGTGGGTTAGGAAACGTAATTGAAATCAGACAACCGGGTACGTATCGCAACTTTGAATTTGCACCCTTTGTGCTTTCATTTATTTCGACATCGACGCGAAACACTGGCGAATGTAAAATATACTACATACAATTGGATACGTCGTTTTCTTATTTCATATTTCTATATGTTGATTTATATATATTGATTTTTATGTGCTTTTTTTTCATTATTATCAATTATATGATTTGATTCAAAACACAATAATATATATGAATTTTTGAAAAAATTTTTCATTAGAAATAAATCTGTTTAAATATAAAATCTATAATTGAATCGTTTTTACAAAATTTAAAATTATATTAATTGATTTCTAAGCTCATGTTTCTTTTTTGTAATTCATTATAATGTCCAATTTTTATATAATAAAATCATTATATTATAATAATTTTAAAATTAAAATTAAATATGCACAAAAATCAACTGATAAATAAATTTTATTTTATATATATAAAAAATAAATTAATAAAAATAATTAATTATATAATAAAGGTGTCACAAAAATATTAAATTATAAATATTTCGGAGAAAATATTTGAAATATTAAATTATACATACTATAAGACATTTTCTCGTGATTTTTCCCGGAGAAAAACGGTTAACATTATTAAGTACGCACACACACACACACACACACAAAACATACACTGAAAACGCGTGCACAAATTTCAATTTCGGTTCCGAAAAAAAAAATTAAATGATCTCGTCTATTCCGCTTCGGCCGGAAAAATAAACGAAACAAAACGCGAGCCGGATAAAATCGAATAAGCGCGCGGTAATTTTCGAAATAGAAAAAAAAATTCAGGTAATAAAGAGGTCGGTCGTGCATAATTTTCGTTTATTATTTTCGTTTCGCGCAAAATTAGAATTGTTAATTTCCTGCGGGTTTCTCTTTTTCTCTTCCGCGAAAATGAAAAAAAAAATAATATAATCCAGTCAAACTAACCGTTTTGAAGCAATTGTCTTGAATTTGAAAAAAAATTGATATATATATATATATATATATATATGTGTGTATGTATATATACATATAAAGTAACAAGTAGAATATGTATTATTTTTACTTTCCCAAAAACTAGGTTGCTACTATTACTGCTATTCAGAAGAAAAACATTTCCTATTTCAGTTTTCCGATTTTTTTCTCCGAAATTTCTTTATGAAATTCTACATTAAAAATGTTACATTTTTGACCATAAAATCAAATACAGATATTTTCAAAAATAAACATTTTCCGCGATAAACGAACCGCGAAATAAATAAAAAAATTGAAAATATGATAGAATTCATATAAAAAGGAATATTTGTGTATAAAGTGACGTTCATTCATTTTAAAAGATACTTAAAAAATTTTCAACGTTCAACCAATAAAATATATAAAAAAAATATTTATTTTATCGCGAACAAATTATTTTAAACCTTGTAATTGAAAAACGTTCGACGGGAGCAACGATATCGCATATTAAAATTTATTATCCGCACTTTCTCGTTAAAAATTTTAAACGAGATTTTCCATGCGTTTTCCCCCGAGTTTTCCGCAATTTTCATACCGTTCCACCAACGGCCGGTGTTTGCATTGAATTTCTTAATTAATTTAATCGAAATAAAGTGCACCGTTCTGCTGAACAATTGCGAGTTTTCGAAAACTGAATCACGCGAATCTCTTAGGACCCATGCAGCAAGTATGACGAGAAAGTTACCGGATTTAATTACCGAACTGCATTAACTTTAATGCACGTTACCAAAGACCGCCTACGGGATATGAATTTAAATTCAAATACACTAATTATTCGAATTGTCGACTAAAATTCCAATTTGTATTTTAATTATTAATTAATGTTAATTTAATATTGAACGATATATATATATATATATATATATATATATATATATATATATATATATATATATATATATATATATATATATATATATATATATATATATATATATATATAAATTTAATCTTCACTACTATTTAAAAAAGATTGAATATAAATTATTTGTTAATAATTACTATATAAATTAGTGAAATAGTTGTAAATATTTAATTTTTTGTTAAAACAAAATTCAATAAATGTTAAATTGTTCTTCTTTTGATGCCGTAAAATTTCATGAAGGGTATAATGTGGTGATTTCCCGACGCCTTCCACTACATTTTTCAAAGTTTCTACATTTTTTAATACAGATCATTTCAATTTTTGCTGTAACTCTGGTCTAAAGCTTTAACTTAATGTAATTTTTTTAAAAGAAAAAAAATTTCTATATATATGATAAATTTGTATAAAAAAATATTTGGTATTATAGTACAAAAAAATAAATAACATTTAATTGTTACAAAGAACAACAAAAACATAATGAAACAATATTACAATATAATTCACCATTCTCACAAGCAACAATAATAATAGGCCGTTTATATAGAAATTCAATAATCTATTTATAAACAATAGTTGCTCGAAATTAATAGCTGTGCGGTTCCGTAACTTTTCAGCCGGATGGGGCATAAATCAGCTAGTAGGCCATCATCTGTATTTCTTTTGTTTAGGAATAAGCATGTTAAGGGTTATATTATGTGAGGGTTGTGGGGGTGAGGGATGGGGTTGAGGGTGCATATTTAAACGTTGAACTTCTCTATTGTCGTATTTGAAAGCACCTAATTAATCAGCGGCCCTAAACAATGCGCCCCGCGTATCAAAAGGGAATTTATAAGGTTGGCATTCGCCTTTATTTCCGATTCTAATTTCAAGCACGGTCTGCTACGAATCCAATAAAGCCCTTTAAAATACACATTCGAATTAAATTAACGTGTTTTTATTTTATTTTATTTTATTTTTTGTCGTTTTCCATCCTTATATATTATATAACACTGTGACCAAAAAGTAAGGTGAATTTGTTTATGAAATGTAAATTCTTTATTTATTCTTCCAAATCAATTTCATCCCCTTTAAAGTAATCCCCGTCCGATAAAGTGCACTTTTACCAACGCTTTTTCCTGTCCTCGAAATAGTCTTTTTCCGGTATAGCCTTCAAGATCTTCTTCGATTCGGTTTTTATCTCCTCAATTGTATCTCAATCGAGTTTGCTGAATAGCCAAAAATCGCACGGAACCAAATCAGGCAAATACGGTGGTTGCAGAAAGTCGAGTTTTTGGCAAAGAAGTTGCGAAGAACCAATTCAGTATGACACGGTGCATTATAATGATGAAAGAACCAAGAATTGTAAAAACACATGTAACACGGAGATAATTAAAACTTTTGACAGACGTTTGACAAATGTTATCAACAGTCCTACCAACATAGGAAAATATTTACAATTTACCTGACATACTAATGCCCGGGAGTTTTAAATGACAATTTCACCCTACTTTTTGATCATATATATATATATATATATATATATATATATATATATATATATATATATATATTTCTTAATTTACCGCCAGTAATACTCCGCTTTACGTCTCTCGCATAATATCGATTAATTTAATAAGCTCGATACCGTCGTTCTTAGTAAAGATTGCTTAACCGAGATAAGCCGTACTGCTTCCAAGAACAGATCGATTAAAAAGTTTTCAGTTAAATCCGTTTACCTAAGACATTACGATACTCTTGTTATATATTTATTGGTATAATGTCGATTTTCGTATTACCATATCTACCTGTTTTTCCTTCATAATTAATATATAAAACTTTATAATTCTCATATACGTATATACAATATTTATAATACGATAATCGTATATATTAAAAATTATATATATATATATATATATATATATATATATATATATATTAATCTAACGAGTACTTACATCTATAAATATGTAATAATAAATTCGGATAACGAAATATTTCAACAAAAATTGAATTTGAAATAATATATTCACATATAGGATTATTTTTTCAGAGTGCTGAAAAAAAGTTTTTCAGCTTAATATTTCACACGAACACGTTGGAGATTTGGCGTCGCATCCACCTGGCGCACCATATTTAAGCGATCTGCAAAAATAGTATATTGGCACAGATTGACACAATTTTCCTTCTTCGACTTTTGAATTTCTTCCCGTCGGCCGATATAGTTTTATATGCGTCTTTTTTTTTTCTCTCTCTCTACGCGGAAAATTCCGTGAGCGAACGCTTTTCTTCGCGTCCGCTTTTCTTCCGTTCGATTTTCACTCTTATTATTTATTTCGTGATGCGCATATAAAATTCACACGCAAACAACAGATGTCTCGTGTAAAACAACTTTTTCATTTTATTTTCTATTTCTTTTTTTTATATATATATGTAGATTTTTCCATTTTTATAAAGCGTCCATCTAGCGATATGAGGAAAAATTAATTCAACAATTAAACCTTATTTATTAAAAATTAATAAAATATTAGTAAAAAAAAATTTACGATTTAAAAAAATTCGCTAAGTTTATCATAATTATCTGTATAAGAATCGTACAGAATTTCATCTGTGAATAAAATAAATAAATATTGATTTACTATCTAATATTATATTATATTTTTTCCATATTTATAAAAAAAATAATTTAACTTTATAGTAATTAATCAAATTTAATTTAATATAAAAAAATTGACATCATCTAAATAAATTCTTTATTTTTATTCAAAAATAAAATAATTAACATTTACTATTACAGGGGTAGCCAAGCCTTGATAGTCCAAGTCATTTTTTTAAATTTGAAATTTAAAAATACGTATTAAAAGTATTTTTTTACAGAAATTATATTTATTAAAAACATCTAAATAAAAGTATATAATATGAGTAAAGCCGTAAATAATTCTATATAATAATCAATAATAGCTAGCGAGCCGCAATTTAGCCACCCCTGTACTATTATGTAAGAAAAACAAATTCGACTTCTTAAATATGGCAACACACACGAAATAACTGATCGATAAATTTATAAATATTTTTATTTATTCATCAAATTCATCCTTGAAAAATATTAAAAGTCAATCGGGTGTATTTAATTTTAGATTTGTTTAATCCTTATATGAAGTTTAAACCCTTTAGCATAAACTAAACGTCGATTATGACCAAACCGCGATAAATAATTACTTCGGTTGTTGACTTTCGCTACTATGTTTTGGTCTATATTTACCATCGATAGATTGATTTTCTAGTCTTTAAGGCTAAACGTTTCGGGTTCAAAGCGTGTAATATTTCGATAAATAATTCAAGAATTGTGCGGTCAACGGTTTATGCGGTCAACATTTCGAGTTTCCATTTACAAACGATTCGGGGGACTCATTTCGATGCACGAAATCGCTTTTTAGGTGTCGATTTCGACTTTCTAATATGAAAAAAAAATCGTTTTTCTAATTGTAAATAAATTTACAATATCTGTTAGCGTGTTTTGATACGGATTATGCGAGCGATTCCAGGTATTCTTTAATCTGATTATGTCAGCATAAATAAACGTATGGAGCTTATATAAATAATTGGCTTAATCTTTAATTAAATATATAATATGAAAATATTTCGTATAATATTTTTATAATAATATTAATATTTTAAAAATGTATTAATCCACTTAACGAGAATTTCTACTTTAAAAATCTGAATAATCCATATATATATATATATATATATATATATATATATATATATATATATATATATATATTATCATCATTAATTTATGATATAATAAAATTTAATATATTGATTTCATTATTTTTTAATTAATTATGTTTTATTCTCAATATAAAATATTTGCGCGATACTGAAAAATTGAATCATTAAAATTTTTTGTTTACTTTAAAAAAATATTACTAAAAGTTATTTATTTTTTTTTATTATATATAAAACAAATCAAATCTTATTTTAAGTTTAAGTATAGATTAATTCTTTATATATATATATATATATAGATCGAGTCACTAGCTCTTCATTCGATCAATATATACACTCGTTTTTAAAAATATATGTCAAAAATAATTCAGCCCTTTGTAAAAAATCCAAAATTTCTCAAATATCTAAATCAGATTTAAAAATTTCGACGATTTAAAATATCACCGAGTTTTTCACATACATAATAATATATAATAGGCACTATTTTTTTTTTAAGTTTTCGCGTTGCGAAAAGAATTCTTTAAGGCGATGTTAAAATTGGCAACACGCAAGACTAACTTGTATTTCGAGGCTTAAAACTTCTGAGACTCGACTATGGATTTTTCATACCGGTTACACGTGCGAAATTGAAAAATTTTTGCAAGAAATTGAGGTGTGAATTTCTTTTTGAAGTTATATTACCCGATAAATTTTTAAAACTCATTCAAATATTTCATCCGTACAAAGTAGACATTGCTCATTTTCACAACTCGATAGCGAAGTCGACTTCTTATATACATATATATATGTATGTATATAGAAAAAATAGTTACGTTAAAAAAACATGTTTGATAAATCGTAAAATATATTCTAATTTTGATTTATTATAATAATAATATTAAAAAATATATATATTGCTAATTTTATATATAATATTAAATATAGTAATCGCTATTGAAATTCGTTTTATGAAGACTCAATGTTTATTAATTAATATTAAGAAATATGTAATTAATTAATATAATTGACTTTACTCCGAATATTAAATTTGACCAAAAGTGTGTTGATTAATTTCGATCTCAATTATTTTTTATATAAATATAGTCAAATAAAAATATTAAATTTTTCAAAAGAATTAATTAAATTAAGTCAGTTATACTAGAGTTTAAACTCTTGTTGTTATCGCAAATTATTCTATAAAATTATATATTATTATGGTAAAAATCAAAGCAAGCAATTTAAGCAAGATATTTATATATTTTTATTTTAAATATTTTAAAAATGCAGCAATGTGTGAAATTCTTTGGAAAGATATAATATGTTTGAAAGTTAAATGTAGAGCTAACGACTCAACCATGTGAAAAAATTAAACCTGCATTCTGGATCTCAAAAGTTATGCTTTATTCATTTTAAAAATTCTATTATTTTTAATTCAACATAATAATTGTACTAAATAAAAATTTAATTTAGAACTATAAAAAATAATTACATATTGACATTTTATCGTTAAATTTATCGCAAAGAACTTCAATTTTTTTTAATTAGATACATATTTATAATGTGTTTCAACTTAATTTACACGTATTCGTATTTACACGAATATAAAAATAAACATAAATTTCAAGAAAAAATCTTCATTCTTTCAATTAACACGTTTCTCACGGGAAACATTCTTTTGCGCGGATCGAAGGCAATAAAAAAAATAATTATAATTTAATTAAAATTCTATATATAGAAATTTCCTCATAATAAATAACGAATTATATCCTCTTTTAACAATTATTTATTATATAATATAACGATACATATGTACATTTGATACGATACAAATGTTAAAAGGAAAAGCACGTACATTTGAAATAAATGGAAAATCGCGAAAAATGACAAGGCTACATGTAATTGTAGCATGAGATTTTCCGTTTCACTAGAATTCAATGCCCAAGATATAATTGAAAAGCGCTATTTCCCTTATATTTATTTATTAATTTTCCTTTTAAATAGAGAACATAGGGTGCATTTCATGAATTTATCATGGTTTTCAGCTCAAATAACGATCCCCGATGAATGGTCTAATATAATTTGTATATTTCGTATTCAAAACGACACTCGAAGGAAGAGGAAGCAGAACCAGTGTCTTGTAACACACACACATATATATATATATATATATATATATATATATATATATATATATATATATATATATACATATATATATATATATATATATATATATATATATATATACATATATATATATATATATATATATATATATATATATATATATATATATATATATAAATACACACAGTATCGTATTATATATTACATTATTTTCGTATTAATCGCGTATTCGTGACCGAAATGACTGAATAATACGTGATTAAAATAATTATAACGCGCACATAATTAAAACCGCAATGGATTACATGCGTCATTATCCGTTTTCGGTTATAAATTGTTATTATTATATTATTTTGATTTTATATTATGTATCGATAAGTTTTCTATATAGTGTTTTATTAAAGTATTTCGCGTAATATATATATATATATATATATATATATATATATATATATATATATATATATATATAATAAAAATTTGAAAATGATATATTGCTTATTTTATATATGGAATCAAAGATTTTTATTTTATCATGAATGTGATAAGATTATATTTTCATTACTGATGCATTATTAAGCGTGTACAGTTTTATAACATTTTTCGAGAAAAATAATTTAAATAATATAATAAAAACAAATAATCGTATAAATTAAATCAATTTTTAATTGAGTTAACATAATACATTTTAATATATTACATATATAATAATATAATATTTTAAATGATAATATTTAACTATAATTCTAACAACGTGTTCAATTGATATTTAATTTATGATTTATATTCAAAATTATTTTTAACTAATCTTCTATATATTTAGAAATTGAATAAATGCAAATAACACTAATAAAAATCAAAATATTTTAAAGCAATTCAATTTCTTTCTATGAAAACCTATGATTTTGATGCGAAAATTGAAAATAAAACTTTCGAAAATATTTTGAATATATGAAATAAAATTTGACAATGAACCAGGATTTATTTTAATATATATATATATATATATATATATATATATATATATATATATATATTAGGCTATTGACCTTATATTCATTTATGTTCGCTAACTCCAGTAATTGACCTATTCATCCCTTCATCATGATGAGGCTGTAAGTAAGATATAAAGGAACATTCATACAAGAATTTATTCAATAAAAAATCAGATCGTCTCCATTGCTGAAGTAATAAAAAAATATTGATCTGATTTATAAAATACATAAGCGATGAATTATTTTCAGCTAAATGTGGTCACTTGTAATTATTTCACAAATATTAGATAGGTGTGAAATATTCTATAGCAGAAGATATAGATTTATGCAGTTGTATATAAACGTTGAAGATAAGACAAAAAATTATAAATTATACGGTTTCTAATGACATAGAAGTAAAAGTAGACCAAAAACTAAAAAATATATTCTCAAGAACCGTATTTTAAAAATAATTTATGAATATTAGTCCTATGATAGAGAATGAATGAAGAGTACGCTTGAAGATTTGAACAAATAGACAAATAAATTGAAATATTTAGCAAATAAAACGCATTAAAATATTTAGGAAAATAACAAGAGTGTTAAACTAAATTATACCAGAAATAAAAATAAGAATATTTAGTACCAAAAAAAAAAATGCTTCCCGTATAAGGATATATTTTTTTCTTAATTTTAATCTTCAACATTGAGAACGATTAATTAGGCAATCACGATAATTCGAAACAACGTCTTCGCAATTCGAAACACGGAATCGTTTAAGGATTTGCATTCTAGACGTTTAATATTCAAAAGGCGAGACGATTATCGACGTCTATACCGGATTGTCAACTAACTTTAACGTCGCGTCGCTAATACAAATCAGTTCCGAAATATAAATAGAAAAGTATACCGATTTAAAACTATTACCTCATACTTTACATTTTCTCTGATAAAAAAAAAGTAAAATAAAATATTCGTTTTTAAAGCGGTCGCATGTGTAGAAAAAAAATTGGAAACGATTTCAAACGTTGCAACGGGTCAATTCTATTTAATTTCGCCATACTAACAGTTATTGTTTTACTGTTTGCTCTCGATATATAACAAAATCTTTATTTGTTCATAGTTCTACTCGCAATTTTCAGTTATTATTTACTTACTGAAAGAATGAAATTATATTAAAAAAAAATGTTCTCAATATCAACATATTAATACATAGAAAAATTAATGAACGTTTCAGATTACTTCAAAGCATATTTATAGACGCTAATTAATTATTAAATTATATATTATATATAAAATTTATAATATAAACTTATCAAAAGTTTTAAAAAATTAAAATCAACTATGGAATCGTGTTCATAAATTATCCACATCACGTTGAAACGACACGCCGAAAAAAAATTCTAAATTAATTGGCATCGCAAAAATGCACTCGTTGCGTAATTCTATCCAAATTTCAATTAGACAAAAATTTAATTGATCTTAATTACAAGGTCGTTTATTGTTAGAATAATTTTGGAAACAATCCGAGGCCGTTTCGATGAAGAAAAAAAACGAATTGCTTGCATATATGAACAATTTTCATTATTCGCTATTCATATTAACTAAACGAAAAATTCTACATTGTTAACGAGACGCGATTTAAATATCCAAAATTACCGTTAATCAAAATTCACTTAATTTTACATATTGTCTAAACGACCAATTTACCAATAAATAATATGTCCGGTTTAATTTAATTCGAATAAAACGCTTACCGAGAAATCATTTACGATCGACGCTTCTCAAAATATATCAAACAAAAATTCATAAAAATCGATCTGATACTGTAATCAAAAAGTAAGGTGAGTTCGTTTATAAAATGTAAATTCTTTATTTATTTTTCCAAATCAATTTCATCCCATTCAAAGAAATGCCCGTCCGATAAAACGCACATTTAACAACGCTTTTCCCAGTCCGCGAAACAGTTGGAATAGTTTTTTTCCGGTATAGCCTTCAAGATCTTCTTCAATTCGATTTATATCTCCTCAATCGTGTCAAAACGACGTCCCCGCGTTGGAATTTTGAGTTTGCTGAATAGCCAAAAGTCGCACGGAGCCAAATCAGACGAATACGGTGTCGAGTTGTCTACAAAAACACGTAGATCGTAAATAATTGAACCTTTTGACAAACAGACGATTGTCAAATGTTATAGACAGTCCTACTAACCCAAGAAAAAAACTACAATTCACCCGCCTACTTTATAATTTTTTTCAAGTCATTTATGTACGATTGTTATTCAATATCAAACATTTTCTAGAGAGAAAATGTAATGATAATAATAGAAAAAAATCAATATCCATATATTTTATTATGGATTTATCGAAATATGCGGGTACATTTTAAATTGCGTGTCCCATTTATTTCAATGTATGTCCAAATGTCCGGTCTTTGATGTTCATTCATTCGAAAGCACAAACCTATTTCCCATAGTCGACAAATAATAACTAACCCCAACATTTCATTCGGAAACCCACATGAAACGTGAGAAAAATATTACCCCATAAAATACTAAATCTGTTATAATAGCCATTAATTTTATTTTCAATTTATCTATTTTTAAATATAATGTTCAAAAATAAAATCTTCATCTATTTATACTTAAATATATTAAAATATAATATTAGTACACATTTCATAGTCGTTATTTATACATTTTTTAATTAAAATAATATTTTATTAAAAATAATCAATACGATTTACTTTTAATATCACTGATATTGATTCATCTTAATAATCACAAATATTTATATTTTATAAACATTTTATATAAACAATAAACAAAATAAGCGCATTGAAAACCGGAACTTGTATTGATTTTCTTTATGTGCTATGCAGTCGAAAGTTATAATCTTATTTAAAAGTTGTTTGTTATATAATTTTCATTATTATTATATATATATATATATATATATATATGTATTTTTTTTAAGATAACATAGCGTGCATATCTGTAAATAATATCATATCGTTAATTAATTGTTACTAAGCGTGAATGATAATGATATAAAATAAATAAAATATCCATTATATTATGACGATGGTGCATTATTAACGTGTCAGCACAAAGTAATGCTGTAAACAGAACAATTTAATATATATAACATAATTTATTCAATATTGAATAAAAAATATTTTTCAATATAATCATCGTAGCGTATTTTTAATACAATTTGTACTATGGAACTTAAATAAGATATATTTTATCATAAAAATATTTTTTTTTTCGGTGCGATACTACTAAATTGCTATATCATCTGGAAAAAAAATTGATAGTTTAAAAATAGTACATATATATATATATATATATATATATATATATATATATATATATAAATTGAATAGTTTTTAATTTACTTTTAACGATTCAGTTAAATTAGTACGGCAATGAGAAGAGAAATAATTATACTAAATTATGAAATATTTTACTGTAATGGTACTTTTAATTTAATTTCAGTGTTTATTACATTATATAAAATATGCAACGGTCTAATGAAGTGCTAGGATATTATTATAATATATTCATTAATAATAGAAATCAGAGATTGAAAACTGAAAATCGCGGTCTATGAAATATTTTTTTAGAAAAAATATTTAATATTTTTTTTTTCAAAATATTTAACTACATCGCATGTTAATATAGTTTACGAATAAAGCGGTTAAAATCGTATGTATTTAGATAGACTCGTTAAATTTGCAAACAAAGTGTTACCGTAATATAATGTGATAGGTCATGGAGAAATACGTGACTACTAGAAGTTACTAGTTAATTTTGTACGCTATACGTGGGCATTTGTGTTGTGTATTTCAGCTGATTGAATAATTTGAAGATCAGCTGAATCTCCCATGGGCAAGGTCAGGGATGTCTTGACTATTTATTCCCTGGTGAAATTGCTTACATCATCGTAACAAGGAATATCGTTCCCCGGTATATAAATGACAGTAATTCAAACATTTACACGCGATTAAATTATATTCGATGCACGTTAGATAATGTTAAATAAAATCAATCATCTGTATGCTAAAATTGTTTTTATTGTAATAGATTTATATTTAGAATTCTCTAGTATGAATACGAATGATAAAATATATGCAATAATACTAAAATAAGCATGGTGATGTAATGGATTTCGTTGGAATTTTATAAAGTGCATAGTCCTTCTCGTTTATTGCTAAGAATCGCTGTTTAGTATAATTTTTTTGTTAAATATTAAAAGTTGTTATAATATTTAATGTATATATATATATATATATATATATATATATATATATATATATATATATTCTATTTACAAACTGTAGACTGAAATTTTTTTTTAAATATTCTATAAAAAAAATATTTTTTAAAATCTCAAATGTTTTTAAAATCTAAATTATTTAAGGAAAACTATTAAATCATATTTTATTTATAAATTGTTTTAAAAGTTTATAGCGCAATTGTTCTGATTTTCAAATTTTAAAACAGCGATCTATTTTTACATTATATTAAAACAATAATCACCTTTTGAATCTAGAATAATTTTAATCATTTTTTATTATAATATACTTTTTTGAAATTATGCACAAAAATAATCTTTTTATCTTCAGTATAGTGGATTATGTTCTTATGATCATCAATATATATATATATATATATATATCGATCTCAATAAAAAAAAACATTTTTAAAATCGAAGAATTTATTTGATTTTTTAACAGATTAATCTTTTTTCAGATGATTTATTACATAGGCTGAAATTTATTCTTAGTAATGTTTTATACAAATGATTTATTCACCTGACATAAATTGTAATAATTGTGTTTTATATATATATTGATGTTCATTTTGAAAAATGTTTTGAGAAGCGTTGTTTATATATATATTTTTCAAAATTTGAAATTTATCGCAAATCGTTAAAATGGTATTATTTTTTTTTACATAAATTATATTTATTAAAAATATATAAATAAAAGTACAAATAATTTTTGAAATAAAAGATAATAAACACTAAAATGTACATATATCATATATAACAGGGGTAGCCAATCGGTCGATCGCGTGCGATATCTTGGCCGTATAATTTAAATTAATAAATATTGTTAACAATTATTCATGTTATTTTAATTCTCCTGGATGTGAGTTTTACCATAATGAGTGAGACAAGTTGATCGTGACACATTTTTCAAATAAAAAGTCGATCTTACGTTCACAAAAGTTGACCACCCCTGATATTATAACAAACGAAGAAAGTGCATGAAAAATATTCATAATATAAATAAAGTTCAGCGATGAAATATAACAGATAGATAGAGTGAGAGAGAGAGAGAGAGTGAGTGAGAGTGAGAGAGTGAGAGAGAGAGAGAAGGGGGGGTCCGTTATAAACGTTGGCAGGCGGTGGTGTCGCCGGTTGGCGGTCGTCGTGCCCGCACAACGCAACAAGTGTCGCCGGCTGCGGGCGTAGCGCGCGCGCAAAACGCACGTACCGACGGCGATAAACGCGCAAACGTCGCGCTATCTGGCGTGCGTCGTCGTCGTCGCGCGATGTCGTCGGTGATGCTCGTCGACGGGTAGAGAGATATGCGTGCGGCGCTAGTGGCGTTGTTGTGGGCGTGCACGGCGGCGGCGCTAGTGTCGTGCGCGGGCGCGACCACCGGCACGAACGCGAACACTAACGTGGCGTGCGCGCCCGCAGATTATCCCGCGGGCGCCGTACCCGAGGAGAGCGCGTGCGCCGTGTGCAGGCTTAGGGGCGAAGCGCGCGAACAGACACTGGCGGCCATAAGGCAACACGTGCTGACCAGATTGGGTTTCGCGCACGCGCCGAACACGACCGGAAGAGTTTTGCCGACGGTGCCCACCGATATGATGCAAATGGTGCAGGAATCGGACGCTTCCAATGCGTACGCGTCGTCATCGGGACGATCGTCGTCGTCGTCGTCGTCGTCGCATCATCACGACATGCTCGCCGATCAGCCGGGAAGATCCGGCTCCAGGCACACGTATCACGAAGATCATGACGATTTCCACGCGACAACAGACAGGATATACGCTTATCCTCGTTAGTAAACATATTTTTAACCCTTTACACTAGAAAGGTACCGTTCGGTTATCTCTCGATTACAAAAATAAAAAAGTTTTTCCCAATTATGACGTATTATATTTTATATTTTATATATAATATAATGGTTACATTTTGCTACCACTTTATTCGAGCAAGTAGCGATTTATCACGTTATAACAAATCGCGATCAGTGTAATCACAGCTTTACTATTCAGTAAAAATGACATAATTAGTATTAGACAGTTTTCGTCGTTAAATTAACCCTTTGCAGTTGAGGGGTGCCGTTTTGTCACCGCTTGGATTGATGCGAAAATTCGATTCGCGCCAATGACTATTTATATTAATTTCTTTGCTACGAATTCCCATACTCTTTCTGTATAATATTTTTATAGTTTAAAATGACTTTTTTCAATATATATTTAAAATTTTCTTATCTTAAATTAATTCGCAACTACGTAACCACAAACCGAATCGCATTTTCAGTATTGAAGCTTTGAAACTGTTTTAGATTCAAACTTGAAAAAAGTTAAAAATATTCATCCAAAACGATTGTGTAGATCAGTATACTTCAATATACTGCTTTTCAAGAAAATTTCTGAAACGGTAGCGAATACTATTAACCACCAAACAGCAGATGTATATGTAATATTAAAATATAAAAGCTTCAATTTGTAAAAGCTTACGTTAATTTTTTGTATAATAATACCGAGAAACGTCTCGGGTGCAAAGGGTTAATATATAAGTCATGGGAAAGATTGAATTTTTTATCGCAGATATTCAAATTATATTTAATAAAAATAAAATATTTCAAATATTATGATACCGGCTTTTGAGTAAATATATAAAAACATTGCCGAAATTCGCGTAATGAAAACATCGTTTTCAGCGTTTCGTTATTTCCGGTGTCTGTGTAACGTCTATTCTGTTAACACGATCGCTTCCGGTTGAAATTTTATGCAAATCTTCGTTAAATTAAGTATAGAAAAATGTCTTTTTCTTATCGATTTAGTGACAGCTTTCTCTATGATAACTAATCGTTCGATAATTAATTTTATCGTTTTCTTGTATTAAATAAACGCGCATATTTTCCGTTTTCTGAAAATACGTTAAACGTTTTCTTTTGATTTCATAAACAAATTATATTTTATAATATAAGCGATATCATTTTATATAATTAATCGATTATGATGATCAATCTGAAAATATTTCAATTCTTATATCATAATCAAAAATTAATTAATATATACATATGTACTAAAATTAAAATTCGTCCAATTATTTTTATAAATATTTATAAAATTTTAATTAATAAAATTTTTAATGAATGTTATTTAGATTTGACTTATCGTCACAACCTTGATAGGATTTTAGATCGTTTTTCATGACTTCTATGGTACGTTGATTATTACTCTTATATCGCGTCGTTAACTCGTTAACCGCGTTTCGTTATCTTTTAAACATACATCTGCTGACTTGATTTTTTACATATATGTATATATATATATATTTTTTCATAAATCTAAATTAAAATTATACTTTGCCTTTTTAAATTAGCGAATTTCATACGAACAAATCATAAAATTTTAACGGTATTATTATAATTGAAAATTGAATATAATTTCGGTGTATATCATTTAAATCAAAAACTAATTTAATTCAAATATATTTTAAAATATATATAATTATCTATAAACCACATTTAACAACCCGTAAAGCAATATATGGTTCGTAAACCGCAATTTGGCGACGTATGCTATAATGCATTATGGTATTTTCAAATAAATCATAGATTTTTTTTAGGATCATTCAGCGATTTTATCAATTCTATTTACACAATTATTATATAATTTGACATAAAAAATATTCCTCATCCTTGATAAAAATAAAATAAAATCGTCTTCTTCGTCGTTTTTATTAAATAGACGATAAATAGAAAGATTGTTTTTGTAATAATTATCGTTATAATAATATAATATGAACTGACATTTTACAAATGTTAAGAGAAAGTTCTCGCAGCTATCGCCTTTTCCATTCGATTGACTTTCCAAATAAATAAGTTGTTTAATTAAACTGTTTCGAATGCAAAGATAAACAAACTTTTACTAGATATTAGCAAAAGCAACAAAATCCTTTGCTATCGCAGATAAGTTTCGTTTTCGATACGGCAAACATATTAATCTTGATTAAAAAAAATATTTATTCATCAGCGAAATTATTACTATTTATATAGTGTTTCTATTGATATTTATAAATGTTCAACATTTTATATGAGCTGATATTTTGATATTTTGACCATCGTCATATTCGACTTTCTTATTGAAAAAACGACTGCCATCGTATTTTCTTGAGAGTGAATATAATGATCTTGAAAATATCAAATATTCTTTAATATTAAAAATTCCATTTTTAAAATGATAGAAACATTATAAAATATAGAATTTGAATTTGAACCTTAAAAACGATCAAATTCTTATTTTTAAAATTATTTTAAATTTCATTCTTTAAAAAACTCAATAGTGAAAAATGTTAAATAAATCACCGTAGACTCCTTGAAGATATTAAAACAATGATTTTTTTCGTTAATTTCAAACTAAAATATTTTTGCTAAAAATATTTTTTTTTATAATTGTTTTCATTTTTATGTAAAATAAACAATTATAAGAAATCTACGAAGTATATTAAAAGTGTTAATATTTGTTTGAAATAAATTAAGAACCATTTATGAAAAAATATTTAGTGACGAACTACTTGCTCAATCATTTTTAATTTTGGTTATCCTATATTTAATATTAATTTTTATAATATATATCCTTAAATTTTCCAACGTATTTACGGCATAAATTCAGCATCAAAATTTTTCATATATTATGAATAAATTAGTGTTTTCATTTTACGCAACGCGAAACATTTTATCACAGGCCAGTGGAATGCGCAAAAACCACTGATAACAATTAACCGAGAGTTGAAGGATAATTGCGAGTGAAAGTGATAATTCCGCCTTATCGTGGACTTTATTATTAAAACAAAATTATTTTTAATAGAAAAAAATATTAATGGTCCGTGGAAATGCTGGCATTAATAATGAATGGTCACAGTTTAGAGGACAAACATTGCGGAACAACGAAAGCGAATGACGTGTTAATTGATCTCTTTTTGTGTGTGTGTGTGTGTGTGTATTTATATATTTTTTTATCCTACAAAGATATGAAATTAAATTATTTATAATAATAATAAATATTGAAATTTATAAACTGCGATATGCTGACCCCCCTGAAAAGTTACAAACTTCACATACAGGGGATCTAAAATGATTACTAAAAATGTTAGTATAACTGATTTATTCCGTAATAAATTTCAATATATATATATATATATTTTAACTAGTAATTTAATATTTTAATATCTTGTTTTTTAAATTAAAATTTTAATCATATTTAGATTTTGCATTAACTTACTTGATTTTTTAATTTTAATTTTTGCTTTGGAAAATTGAATTGCTGCCACATTTCTGTTTTTAGGCGAATATTAAAATTTATTAAATTCAAGTTAATGCGTATTTTCTCATTGATTCATTACAAAAATGTATGTAAAAATAAAGAAATATCCGAGTGATGTGTTTGGATGTATAAATCGATAAAAATTTAATGAATTTAAATATAGACCCCCTTGTATTATATAAAAAAAAATACGATTAATATATTTTCGGTGAAATTTATTTTAGAAATATTTTTTACACACGTGATTAATAATTATTAATTTCAATAATAATTATGTGTGAAAATTAATATAAATTTAACAAAATAATAATTTATTTAAAAGGAGTGCAGCATATAATTATAATTCTATTTATTATTCATATTGAATATATTTCAAAAAAAAAAATGATTTAACACTTTAGAAATCTGAATTTCATTTATATTTCAATCGTCGACAAAAATGTACATATTGAATATGCGGTTTTAACACTCTGAAACATAAAAAACGTAATTGGAATTATCAGGTAAGAATTTATAAATATGAAATTATATTGTAAAAAATATTTTATTAATAAATTTATTTATTTTTCTTATAGCCAAACAAAGAGACGACGAAATTATTACAATCACCGATTTTAATAATACTAATTTTAAGAATATTTTAATATATTGTTTTATACTAATATTTATGCTGAAAATAAACGAATATGATTCGAAATTATTGTTTATTATTTATTTCAGATATTACATATTGATAGTAAGTCAAGTTTTTTAACTAATAATGAATTTTTTAAAACAAATAGTTTATACATATCAATCAATGAATCAATACTTTTTTCTCTATAAATATATAAGTATTATTAAATGTAATTGTCTGAAAATAAACTAATTACAATAAAGCCATGTAGCATAAACAATGCAATAAGTCGCCATTATTACAAGAGCAAAACCGTCGGCTCGGTAACAATTTGATTTCTGATGATGGTAAAACGGGCGACGGCCAGTCTAGAGGCTCGTCTGGTCGTGCCAAATGGTCATCATCAATCAGACCAAAACCAACATAGTCAACGATCAATTTACCCTCAGGGTTCACAGGCCGTGACCCGTCGACAATTAACCATGTACTTGACTCCGAATTGCGCAATTCAGCGAACTGGCCGTGCACACTTATATTTTCGCAGACAAATCTTCGTGTTCATCAATTCATATTTTGTAACATTGATTTTTTTTTTATTATACTATCCATATTTAAATTAGTTAATAATCGAGGCGATTTACGGTTAATAGAAAAAAATATATGTTTAGTTACTTACATTATTGAATGTATCCAATCCGATTTCATAAAATCTCATAACTTTGATTTTAATCGGTTTTTGCACTCTCATTAATATTAAAAGTATAATTTTTTTCTCCTTCGAATCTAACAAATACCATGGACAATCATATATAACTAGTTCCAATTCGTAACACTAAAAAAGTTAATTGAATAATAATTATTAAACCAAATTAAAAATATTTTCTCTCTTTATGATTTGAATCTTAAGTCAATAAAATGTTAAATTTAAATTTAAAATAAAAAATATTTACCGCAGTAGCCAATCTTTCTCCAAAATAACAAAAAACAAAAAGATGATGTAAACCTCCACACAATACCAATACACCATTCATTTGCGAATAAATATCTCCCTATACAAAAAAAAATATATTACTTTTTATAAAAAATATATAAAAAATCAATTTTGACATTATAAGTATGATATTATATAAAAAATACAAATTTTTAACTCTCGCACTATATAAACTGTGGCACATTAAAGCTCTTCATAAAACTCAACGACACACCGCAACACGTCTTTATGAAAGCCGTAATAAAGTGTAATTTCGACAAGAAGTACATCCTTCAATATTAAAAAAAAAAAATACCAAATACCATCTTAAAACACTTTTACACTTATATTTATATATTATACGAGCGTATATAATTAAGGAAATACTAGTGAAATAATAACATTGAATTGGCGAAAAGTCTTCTACGTACAAATAATAACGATATATAATTCCTCATAAACCATCAGCAATATAATGGTGTTATATTAATAAGATGACAATATTGTTTCATTCAACCCGCATCTTTCAGCAATGATCGACACGACAAAGAAACACCGCATGAATAAAGTTTCACCCTTCGACATGACAAAGCGGGGACGAGAGGGGGAGGGCGCACAGTGTCATAATAACGCACTCGAAGTATAATAACGCCCAACCGCAAAAACCGTAATCGAACCGAATAATAAATGCGAAAAAAAAATCGCCCTCATTTTTCGCAATGTGTGCCCTTTGGCATTCTGAAAACCCGCATCGATTGTTGAACCACATTATATTATATATATATATATATATATATATATATATATATATATATATATATATATATATATATATATATATATATAATATGACGTTAAAAATACTTCTTTTGTATTATTATTATTATTGTTCAATTATTCGATATTATTATAAAAATGTCGTAGTTCAATTTCCACCATACAAAAGTTTTATAAAAATAATATAAATAAATGTTCTATAAAAAAATATTTTATTACAAAATCCAGACACTAGATTTATATTTAATTTAACATATAGTTATATTTAAAAAAATATATTAATGAAATTGAAATATTATTATTGCAATGACTTAATTATTTCAATCAAATATTATTCAGTCTCTAAATATTTTTATATATTTATCTTAAATATTAAATTTTAAAAAAATATTATATTTAATAATTTATTAAATAATTCTTAATATTAATTATTATAATTTTAATATATATATATATATATATATATATATATATATATATATATATATATATATATATATATATATATATATGGTATTATAATTCGAATCAATAAATTCAATTATCTACATTTAATTTTTCAGGAAAATTTCGTAATTAAATATATAGTTTTAGCTTAAGTTAAACATCTACGTTTTGTTTTGAAATATCACAAAAATATTATAAAGCTAGATCTAGATCTTTAAAAAATAAATAAATATTTTGTATTTTGATTGAAAAATTTTATCATCATAAAATTAATACTCTATGATTTAGTAAATAAAAAATATATGAAAAAAAAATAAAAATTGTTCCAATATTTTCTCTTAAGAAAAGCTATTAAATTCAATCTCTTAAAAATGTAAACGCCCAAAAAAAAAATTGGAGAAAACTTAAAAAAATGATACAAAAACAACCTTTTGAACTTGTACGATAAATTCAACAAGAATAATAAAAATAATTAAAGACTACAATATTTTCTGAAAAAAAATTATGATAGTAAACAATGAAAATAACCGTGGCACGTCCGCCCATTAAAAAAAAACACATTCATTCTATTGTGTCATTACACTTCGCTTGATGACAATTATAAAAATGAATAAAAAAAAATGACAGCACGTTGATAAGTTTTATTATATATTTCACAAAAAAAAAATAATAAAAAATACATCTCTTGATGCAGTCGGTCATTTCGGACATTTTTTTCTCTCTCTCAAAAACGTGTGGCAGACGTGCTCTTAATTCGCCTTAATTAACGTTTGTTACTTGTAAGTGAAACGGTTAATTTAACCGAAATTCGGTTTAATTTGTCATTACACGCTCTATTAAGGAGTCTCGTATTACGACGCATAAAATTAAACGCAATCGACGACAATGCAATAAAAGCGTTGCACTCGAATTGTTGCCAAGTCTATTGCGACGAAATCGGCGGTGAATTTGTCGTAAAACGTATAATAAGAACGCATTGATTCCATTGTTCAAATAGAAATTATAAATAGTTGTAAATATTAAATCCGGTAAATAATTATAATTATAATGAAAAATTATTAATGTGATATCTATCATGTTTTCACTTTCCAATATGGTTCATTAGATTATTAAACAAAGTGTTAGTTGTATTGTCAATAAAGTAAAATATATTATGTGATAACACGCGTTTGTGTTTCTCAAATATCTTATGATGAAATTTAAAAAAGAATATAAATTACATATAAATAATAAAACATAATTTTTTTTAATTGAAAAAATAAAACTTATAAAATATAATTTTTAATATTCGATTTTTGTACATTTTTTTTAAACTTCAATAATTTTTTTAAGACGTATTAATAATGAATTAATGATTACATTGTTTAAAAAAAATGATACTTAGATAAATTTATCAACATAGTACATATGAAAAAAATGATTTTAAAAAGAAATAGGAACTAAAAATTTTTAAATCTTCAAAAAAAATAAAAATTATTATTTTTCTATATTTAAATATATATAAAAGTAGAAGAAATTAATGGAATAATACAAAAATCCAAAAATTAAAACACTTAATTATGTCTAGAGAATGAAAACAATTGTGAAAAGCTCAAAAACACGAAGAGTTCAAGTTGGACCATATTTGCTAAATCAAAACCCAACAATAATATATATAATATATATAATTGTTCCATTTATCACGACCTATTCGTGTACGTGTAATTTACTGCAAGTTTAATCTGTTGACCCTCAGAGTGGGTCACCAACGGTGTCAGTTAAAACAGCATCCAATAAGTGACAGTAATCAATAGACGAACAAGAATAAATAGAATAGTGTGTATTGATAACAATAAGCGGACAAATTATCTGACATGAAAACAAAAAAAAAAAAAAAAAAAACGAGACAATGCAAACGGAGAAGTGTCACCTTATGTGACATTTGTTGACTTTGATCTGTTAACATTGAGTGCACCGGCACTGCATCGTTCCATATATAATGCAATTAGGTTTCCCCTTTGCTGTATTATATGTTGCATTTACCTTCATATATACATGTCTGTATCAGGGTTAACACTGATATTTCATTAGATTTTGATCATTAATATTGTATTCATGGATCTGAACTAAAAAGGGATTAAATTTGGCTATCACACAATCAACAAGTCTTCATATCTAATTTACAAATATATGAATATCATATAATGATATTGAAGCTTTTAAACCATTTCAAAAATGTGGATAAATCGATTTTAAACTCAACGAAAAATAAATTTTAAAACAATTTTTTTACTAATATATCATTAAAAAAAAATTAATTTATAATTCTAAGACAAAAAGAAGACAATCGACCGATAATGGAAAAAGAACTAAGCTTCTTTATACTATTATATATATCAAAAAATAAAATGGAGAATATTTTGAATATTAAACTCAAATTCAGTGCATAATAATCAGATAGCTATCAATATGTAATATGATCATAAATTGAAAGTAGCAAAACCCTGAACATCTTTGTTACTGTTCAGTGCAACAACCTCTCCAGTCGGACAGACGGAATGATCAGGGACTTGTCTGACCTCGTTGATTGCAGAGTCAACGACTGACCATCCACATCATGGGAGCCAATTTGACCAATATAATCGTCTACATATAGGGGATGCAAATAAATTTATCATATATTGTATCACCAATCTCAACTATTAACCGACCTGAATAATCGGATTAAAATCTATAACAACCAATCATTTATCAAAATCTATATTGAATAAATATTAATAATAGATCAATTTTTAATTATTTTTGATCCTTAATTATTTAATTTTGTTCAATCTTAATTATATTTAAATATTGATTTTAATATTATATTCAATTTCATATTGAATATAATATCAAAATATACCTCATTCCTCTATGATCAAATTCATATTAATATATTTTACATAATAAAGTCATAATTTAAAATTATATATAATGATATAAAAATAAAAATAAACTTTATATAAACAATATGAACTTATTATTGTTAATAAATTTACAATTTCCGCTGTTAAAGTAGCCGTTGTTTGCATATCAGCTTATTGTTACTAATTGTTATAACCTTTGACATTCTAATCCTTAAAGCCGATTCAAGGTCGAAACAGTTCAAACGAATAAATTATAGTGCTCACTGACCTACGTTAAACAGAGCCATTGTCCCAAATGACAAGTTCTCTCGTGACGTATGTATTAATATTTGAAGTGACCCTACACAGATAGCGGAACACTTAAAATGTTAATCGTATCGTATTATAATCGAACATTAATAATAGACGCGAATGTTCAATCGAACTATTTGATATATATTGTCTATATAATGAACGAATAAAAATACTTACATTTTTGGCAATGAACAATGCAGTACATATGACCAAACTCATGCAAGTGATTTGAAAGAATATGAAGCACTGAAATAGGGCCGATAATGAACTTCCGGTGCTGAAAATATTTATTGATTATGTTTTAATGTTATTTATTGAACATAAATATTTTTTTTAATTAATTTTCGTATTCTATTTGAAAACATCCTAAATAGGGATTGTGGTGAGTTGCATGAATAAAAATAAATAGAAAGAAAAAATATTTATGTAAAATTTAAAAATTTCCGAATTGGATCATGGCAGGCAATGGGTTAATAGTGATATTTAATTTCAATATTATGAAAGTCACAATTATCGAAATAGTTCGTAGCGATTCCATTTATTTATAATAGCATTAAATGTTGTGGTATGCAACGTGTTAAATATATTTTTAAAAGTAAATATCTTAAATACACTCAAAATGTGCTCATAATTTATTTTAAATTATATGTTTTTTTTTTAATATTTTCTAAGAATAATATCTCATTACCAACTAATTTTACACAGGTGATTCAATAAGTATTCAGATAAATGCTCGTGACGAGGAAACTAATTTATTTATTTGTTTAAAAGTGCTTGAAAATGAAGAATATAAATGTAATCCTGAACCATTTTGACGAATTCGTTTTCAACTTATTAGCGCAATAGTAACTTTTAATATTAAAAAGAAAATTACTCACTCGATCATTTGTAAATGTTGCAAATATGCATTTTTCAAAATTTCCGCCACTTTCGAAGGATTGTTAATATTTTTCTTTATTGATTGCAATCGCAATCCAATAATTTGTAATTGCGCTATCATTTGCATTACGAATCCAACATAAAGACTATGAAACGGCACCATACCAAAACACGGATACATCAGTGCAAAATTATGATAAAACATATTTATAGCAAAAAATGAATTGTTTTCACTGCGAAAACCCACACATGGAAATATCATAGGCAACATCTTTTCTTTTCTACCAATAATTGCTTTGATATCAAAACCAAAGTCCGCCAAAAAAATAGTTATGAACAATATAATTATAGCCACATAACCTTCCTTTGCTCTATTAATTAACACATTGGTTTCTTCTTCACTATTACGAGCTGATTTCCATACTGATTCAACTGTGGCGTTTACCTTGGCCACTATTTTTTGACCAAACATCAATGTAATATTTTGTACCCATATTAGCAATGCGATAAATATTATCATGAAAGCTTCGGCCGATTTTACAACGTCCCAATTTTCTTGAACACAAAAAACAAAAGCGCTCAATATATAATGCAAGGGGAAAAAAGCATTGATAATTCTCCAAACTAAGAATGATTTTTTATTAAAATTCTTCTCATTGAAAAGATCGTAGCCTATCGTTTTCAACAGAAAATACCATGGTTCTTTGAACTCGCTCCAATTTGTTTTCTTCTTATAATTGAATATAGAAAATATTCCCATTATGAGTGAATACTGTTTATCAGTTCGGTGTTGCTTTTAATATGAAATTGTGTCGAAAACAATCGTAAAATATAATGCATTGAATTTACGATAAATAATAAAAGATGAAATGAGCGGTATCATTTAACTATTATATAAAACTGTGATTTTTTTTTTTCGCCTTAAATTACAAAGAACGACCAATTGCAACAATATAATGTTATATTATTATATTATTACGTGGAAAAGTAAATTTCACTTAAAAGTCAAATAAATAAGGAAGAGCTATATGAGAACCTTGAAATACAATATTCAAGTATCGTCTGTAATCAGTTTCATGAAATATAAACGTTCATTCACTTTTAATACTTATTTAAACGCTTAAATACGTTATTAAAATTAATACTTTTCAATATATGTATCGATCCTCGTATTATTTATGATACAGCGGTAACGCATGTGTTATTTAATGATTTACAAAATAATATATTCAATATTTATTCATTTCAATTACAAAGACAAGTAATTTAAATGAAATAATTTATAATTTTAAATATAATAATATTAGACTACATTAATAAAGTAAAGTATATTCATCAGATTACCTGTATTAACAGACACTTCATCACATTATAAATTATAATACTTAATACAACTTATATTTCTAAAATTATATTTATAATCACCATTTTGAAGCACATCGACTACAATAATATTCCTATTGTATATTTTGGATATACTTGAATAATCAGACATATCTTCTCAAATGATGTAATATGATAAAATATGTGGTATTTAATTTAGTCCATTGAACAATCACAGCCAACAGTTATATCGAAGTCCTTAAATATATATTTTCCACGTAGATCATTCGGTACCAGAGGAGGCTGTAATGCATTGTCATCTTTTTCCATCTTCTTTAATACAAAAATCTTTAAAGATTGAAATAAAATATTTAATATTCAATTAATATATAATTCAATGATAAAAAAAAATAAATACTTGAAACACTTACTTTCCGTACAATTTCTTTGCAAACAAATGGAGGTTTATCACAATATTGCGTTATACATCTGGCTGTGGATATAAGTTGTGGGAAATGATGATTTCCCAATTGTTTTACTCTCCACTAAATCAAAAATTATATTTCAAATTCATATCAGAATACATCACAAAAGATATATTTCAATTTTTATACCTCCACACCACATTTACATTTTGAAGCATTGACACTCTCGAAAACACTATTCCTATTTCTCGATGATCGGTTTGGAATTGGATTGATAAACTGCAAATACTAATATTTTACATAGTAATCTAGATTCTAAAACAATTACATTCAAATAAAAATCACGTACAGTTTCAACATCAACATTACTCTTATAAGAATTTTCCTTTCTGATCGCATTATTTCCCATTAAATCGGTTATGTATTCGTTCGTTTCATCGTTCACCACGTAATCAGGTTGAGCTGATGAGATATGAGAAGAAACTTGTTGATCATTGTATGTTTTTTCCTCGCATTGTTCATCGACACAATCGTCTCCTTCGTAATGCGATATCTGATACAGGGGATGTGATGTCTTCAAAGAATTTCTTTGAACGTTGACCAAATGTCGATTGTATGAATTGGTTTCAGCTATTAATATTGATACTGACATGATGAAGACGATCACACGTTGAGTTAACTAAGATATATACAAAAAAAAAAATCGATATAGATTTGTTCAAAATTCTTAAGATCAAAATCCGTTACAAAAAAATCTTTTAAATCATTTTTTTGATACATGTAAAACAATTATTTACTGTTATAAACACAACAGTTTTTACATGTTAATTACTTTCATTAAATAAGTATATAAATACAATTAGAACACAAATCCAATTAGCTGATGTTTGTTAGTGATACAATATATTTAACTGTTTTTAATTAATTTATCGCACTGTAATATTTGAAATTACATTATTCAAATAATAATAATCTAATGCAAAAATATACTGCATTATATTCAAATAAGTAAAATAAATAAAATTCATATAAACTTTAACTTCCATAATGCTTACCATTTCTTCAGATATATAATTATGCGACACACTCCATGATCAGAAGAAAACTGATTCCAAAAGATAAAATTTTCCTATTTATTAGCAGTGAGAACAATGAAGATCTGAATCCATAGTAACGAAAGCCTTAATAAAAGACATTTTTATATATTCTTTCATTCAAGTCACCCTTGAAAGAGTGCCATATAATAAACACATCTGACAAGTATTGTTGTTCGATCTTAATATATATGATATTATATTTATTTTAAGCTTAAGTAAACACACAATCGATAAGATGTCAACTTTCTGCGAAGTCTGCTTTCAGTAAAAATACATGATATTTGTTCACGTCTCAACCCCAATACATTAAATTTTATACATCGTATTCATTGTTAATATAGAAGCTATTTTTCCAAAATTACCAGAAATAAGGCTTTAAGTCATATACGATGTTATTTTTAGATGTTATTTTGATATTAATTATACAATTTGTAAATTATTATAAGTGCATAAATATATTTCTGACTAAAAGACATATTTCATCATATTCTCTAAGGTAATTGTAATTACAATATAAATCTCTGAAAAAATAAATTAAAATAACTCATTTGGTTGTCTATCTGTTGTTTATTTATTTCTAATTGATCATTATGAATAATTAAAATTCACCCACTATTTATGGTAATTGTAGTATTTATAAAATATGATCATAAATATCATAAAAAATATATTTGTCTATCAAACTACACACAAAAATACTTTAGTTTGTAATAAATTTTTCTATATTCAATATGAATTTTCTTAATCTATTTTTAAAATATTGAAAATATACGAACATGATGTTCAATTATTATATTATATTATAAAAAAACGAATTCCCAAGCTAAATTTATTTCTTGGAATAATATAAAAAACGAGTGAATATTATTAAATCGAGTTGTTCATCCAAATAAGGTAAAAACATGTATTCTGTTGTATCTATTCATATATTGAGTTAACATATGTATATATATATATATATATATATATATATATATATATATATATGTGTGTGTGTGTGTGTGTGTGTGTGTAATAGATTATTAAAAATAATATTTTTAATTTTAATATAAGAAAACATTATTTATATATATTAACTTTAGACTTTATTAATGATTTTCACATTATAATAATTTTATTTTACTCTATTGAACATGTTTGATTTTTTTTAATGCAGATTTTTTAATTTAGATTATGTTGTCTAAACCACATTTAGCATTGATATGCCTTCACGTTGATTTCTATAAGCTTTCACGTTGCATTAATTAAAGAAGAAATGGTGAAATTCATTTGAAATTAGCGAATAAATACATTATCAAATGTCTTTACAAGAAATATTGCAGTTAGTCAGATCTCATTACATATATTTTAATAAATATAAATTTTCAAACACATGTGTACAAATATTGGTTTCTAAATTATAAAATGTGTATTGGATTCTATTTTTTTTATTCGAAATGGAAGTGATATGAAAAACTAAATCAAACAAATATTATATGTTATCATACATTCATGTTCAATATGTTTATTTTATTTTGATTATCGCTACATAAAATCTGTTATTAATTTATATTTTTATTTAAAAATTGTTTGCTTATTTTGGTGACAATTAATATATATATATATATATATATATATATATATATATATATATATATATATATATATATATATTTATATATATATATATATATATATATATATATATATATATATATATATTTATATATATATATATATATATATATATATATATATATATATATATATATATATATATATATATATATATATATATATATTACTATTCAGTATAACTGTTTTGTTATCGCACAGTGAAATTCTAAATAATATACTTTCTTGAAATATGCATTCATATGACAATTTGTAAAACTAATATTTTTATGTTTAAGAATCTAATATAACTTTGTACAATAAACATTATTTTTTTAACCACTAACTGTTGATGCATTTTCATATATGTTAAAAAGATTGGAATTGGATATGTAACACAACTCCAATTGTCTATTTTATTTCAAACAAAGATCTTAAGCTTTTTAACGAATAAATATTTTTATGATGTTTAGAATCTATCGATTACATTAAACTTTACAATTCTTGTCTTGAAATTGGCAAAAAAATAAAAATACTATGCGTTTGAAAATTCTGTTTAAATCTAAACATTTATCTATTGCCTCAATTATTTCAATTGTTTATCATTTTTAAGAAGTTTGAAAGTGCTATCGCAATTGAAACGTAATAATTTTAGAGTAAAACTCACATAAAATGACAAAAAAATATTATCTTGTTTAGTATGTGTTTTCTTCTTTTATTTAGTCTCGTGTTCGCTTATGAATTTTTTTTAAACAACATTTGAAGTTAACGTTGAATATTATATATTTATCTTGTGATGAATCTTTTTATAATCTATAAGAAAATTTAATTAGGGTTTTTTTCATTTTGGATTCATTACAAAATATATTATAGTCTAATGTTTAAATCGAAGTATCCATTTATGGAGGCGATCTTTATAAAGTTCCCGGATCGCGACTCTTCGAACCTTTTGTCAAAATCAAAATATTGGCAAAATTGCTAGTTAAAAAAATAATATGTATTGCCATATAAAGAAATGGTTGCACGAAAACGTTCTCTCGAATTGTTTACATTTTTTATTAATTTTGTACAAACGCATTCAACGTGTATTTTTATCGTTGTATGTATTAAATATATATATAGCGCAATCTAAATTTATGGAGAAGCGGAGAAATGTCTAACTCCTTTTTATTTTTATTTTAAAATATAAACGCAAACGAACGTTTCACGTTTCACCGAAATAGATCACTTTAAATCGTTCATTTTTAATAAGATAAATAATTTAAAATTATGTTTTTAATTTGAATCGATAAAATAAAAAAAAACATATTTTTCGCGGGTGGAAAATTGCGTAATGTAATTAATTATAAAATAAAAGTTTTATAATTCGGATTTTTAGCAATAAAAAAAATTTTCCGACGGTGTTTCGAATTATCGAGAGTCGATCCGTCCGCGAATTCGAAGGCGCGAGCGAGGCTGTCAAGAGCGTTTCGAACGCGGTGTTTACTGCGTCCCGTCGTCGTCGAGATGTTCGCTTCGGGAGCCGAGTCCTCGCCGAGAGCGTCCTCGTCGCACCTCTCGCGATTGACCGTCGCGAGACGCGCCTAAAGTCGCTCGTCGTCGTCGTCGTCGTCATCGTCGTCGAAATCGGGTTTGGCACGCGACCTCTCCTAAGTGGGTCACTGACGACCTGCCCCTCCCGCGAAGCTCCTCTTCCCCTCGTCCGCCGTTTTGATTTTCGTCCTCGTCTCCCGGTCGGACGTTCGACGTTCGCCGTTCGGATCTCGAGTTTTGCGCGCCAATTTCGCGAAGTTCGCCGCTATTGCGAAACGTAAACAAACAACGTCGCGTCAGCGGAAAGGCGCGCTCTCTTTCGCAGCGCATAACCTCAATCTACGTTTCTGTTTGACGTTTGCTCTCTTCCCCGCAATTTTTATCGCGACCTTTCCCGTCTTCGCGTCGACGGTCGCCCGACCCCGTTTCTGACCCTTTACCTTATTTCGATTTCGCAATTTGTACTTTTTTTATTCGCCTTTATCGCATATTACGCTTAAATTATGCGCGATACGTTAACGCGCGTACGTTCGCATTTCAAAAATGCGAAACCGTATTTCGACACTAATAGCTAACGCTATCGTCTTCGATTTTAAAAATCGGTCAATCGAGTCGGGTTACGCGACGTAAATCTGTCTCTCTTTCAGAAAATAAAAGTTACCCTTAATATTGCGCGAACGAAATGGAACAGTTACGAGTGCAGTGGACGGAGTTTCCGACGTGTTTAACCGGAGCCCTGGGACAGTTGCAGCACGCAGGAGAATTGGCGGACGTGACTCTCGCGTGCGAAGGACGACACATTCACGCTCACAAATTGGTCCTCTCGGCTTGCAGTCCTTACTTTAGGGACGCCTTTAAGGTATTCTTTCTCGCGTTTATGAATCTTCCGCGTGCTTTTTGCGCTATTTATTCGAATTGTTATTTTCGATTTCAGGAAAATCCCTGTCATCATCCTATAATAATATTGAAAGACGTACAAGCTCAAGATATTTTAAATTTATTGTCGTATATGTATCATGGAGAAGTCAACGTCGAAGAAGATAACTTACCTTCGTTTATACAAACCGCTGAACTTTTACAAATAAAAGGACTTTCTGCGGGAACCACATTACAAGTAAAAAATAAATAAATCTCGTTTATGCGAATTATAAATCTAGTGAGTTACGTAATATTTAATTTCAGACTAAAAAACAAAACAAACCGCTTCCAAAATCTTCATATCAAATATGGAAAAATGTTACGCAATCGCCCGGCGCTTCAAAAAAGACTACGACTCAACATAGTAATTCTCCGATCGCTTCCGTTTCAAAACAGGAAGGAAATTCTCAAAAACGTCGAAGGAACAGTGCCTCCGAAAGAACTACTGAA
The DNA here is from genome assembly GCA_024500535.1 of Leptonema lineaticorne. NCBI lineage: Eukaryota > Metazoa > Arthropoda > Insecta > Trichoptera > Hydropsychidae > Leptonema > Leptonema lineaticorne. The sequence goes on along the minus strand of JANIJI010000059.1, from coordinate 2,826,551 downwards.
AGTTTTTCACCTGATTTAACAAAAAAAGCAAAGTCGCTCAAAGAAAAGCGAACCGAACCTTTATTAACTCCGACGGGAAACGACATTGGTAATGTTGAAGTTCAAAAAATTGATCCAAATCATAGCAATTCTTCGTTAACTGTTGATAATAAACTTCCAACAACAGATGAAAACATTATTCCTGTGAAAGTAATATTTTTTTTCTCTATATTTTATTTTTATTATTTTTATTCTATAATATTTTTTTTTCATACAGATCAAACATGAAATTGAAGATCCACCCGAAATTAAAGAAACAACAAACGAGTCCACTAATGATTCAGAAAATGCAGGCGGTGTGTCTCCCCCGACATTATACGAAAATAGTATGTTAGCTAGATCGCTTTTGTCTGGTAAATGAAGTTTTAATATTTGAATTAATTAATAAGTCATTTTACAATTTTAAAATTATTTAATGTATATTTAGGAGTTCAATCGCTTAAAGCAACGGATACATCTGCAACCATAACACCTGCATCGAAATCTAAGTTATCGAACATTTCATTATCAAATGTGACAATAATTAGAGAAACGCCAAGTATTCCTTCTACAGCCTCCAACTTTCCAGTAACAGACGAAAATATTGTTAAAATAGAAGCCTTATCGCCAAAATCCGATATTATGGAATTAGAGCCTGAAGTATTAATTTCTGAACATCATGTATCAATTACTGCCAAAACATCTTCACAATTAACATCAAGAGGAGATCAAACGGGCGCATCTACTTCTCAAGGAGGAGTTAATCAGAACAATCATGCTGCTATATGTGGAGATTGTCCACATTGTGGTACTAAATATTCGAACCAATCTGCCTTAAAATATCACGTTCGCCTTATGCACTCTGATCTTACGAATAGACTATGTTGTCATTTATGTCCTCGTTCGTTTACTATGAGAGACACTTATAAAGAACATATGTGGACATCACACGGACAAAGAAATTAATGATACAAAACTTAACTTTTAAATATGTGCCTTATGTGTTTTATTGTATTTTTATACATGCGTATATGAGTGAAATCTATAATATTTTTTAAATTCATGGATGGTTGTTATTGTTATAATAAAAATTTAAGTGTCGTTTACAATATATAGTATTTGAATATTAAAAATATGTACTATTTTATATTTATACTTGTATTTAGATGGATATCTCAGTGTATAAAAATATAGAAGTCTCCATCGCTTTTATTATACACATATTTTTATGGTAAAAAATATGAGATAACTGTACTTAATATTTGACTTTATATCGAATGTTATATTGCCTTATTATCACTTAATTATATGATTGGTTGCATATAATATATATAGATAGAATTTATGTTCTTTGCCATAACATTGATTAAGTTAGTCATTTACAAGAATATTTATATTATTATTCGTTGATTAGAGCAGAATTATATTTTCAAAGACTGAAAAAAAATCTGCTTTATATATAATTCTTATAAAATATTTTTATACATAAGATACCTTGCTTTATAATGATGATCGAGGAAACAAGAATGTTTTAGCTAGGTACGTTGAAAAATTGCCAACTTACTTTTTTTTTTCATATAAACTTATGTCAAGAGAACGGGTTAACTATTATACGTTGGATTTTATTTTTAATACTGTCACTATAAAAGAGAGTTTTATCTCAGTATAAACACCTTAAGAATATTAGAACTGACGTGTGCGTTCTGTTTGAAACTGCTATAAACCATAAACTCACATATATTTAAGAAATTAATTTTCTTGGTTTCTATCCTTATTTTTGTTAACTATTTAAAACTTTCTCATATTTATGAGAAAGTTTCAAATAAATAATCGATTTTATATATATTTTTTTTGTCATATTTTTGCTTTACTGCTACAATTTGTTTTTTCGTGTTTATTATGTAAATAACCCACAACAGCATTTAATTTCAAAAAGTTAAAGTCTATATTTGAAAATATAATGGCATTTTTTTTACAATATTGCATTTATAAGTAAATTGTGTATATCGTGTGGCGTTTTTACTAATTATAAGTGTTGAGCTGTATTAAATTTTATATATAATGTAATTTCTCTTATAGGCGTTATGTATTTGAATTTGTAACATGATCAGTGCCTTCTATATACATTTTACGCACATTTAGATTAACACTTAGCTGCAAGCTGATCGAAACAGGTGCTTACCAAAAAGAGCTTCCAAAAAATTTATAAAGCCTATATATATATACATATGTTGTTGTATATCAGAACTTTTGTGATTGATTGCTTCATATTTTATATTTGTTTCCTTAATTTTAGTATATGATTAATATTTTGTACTAAGGAAACATTTTTAAGTTAAGTGTTTTCCATAAGTTTAAAATATATATGATTAATTGTTATTATTTTTTTTAATATTAAGTCTCATGATATATATTGAATGAATGTGCATGTGTACATCAAACTATGACTGAATTAATTAAAAGTGATGATACAATTCGCCATTATTGTATTAATATATATATATATATATATATATATATATATATATATATATATATATATATATATATATATATATTGGCTTAATGTTATATAAAGAGGCTTATATAATTGTCAAAATTGTATATTGTTATTCGTAAAAATACTGAAGTTTATATATTTTATATTGGGATGTTAGTGTTATATTTCTAATCTAATTTTATCTTGATGATCTCTATTTTTTTTAATATATCTAATCGCTTTTCGAGTTGCTGAATTATACCCATATATGTCGCTTTATTTATTTTCTATTGAATTTACGATAATTTCTTTTTCTGATTATGATTTTATGTGTTAACATTTATATTTTATATTAATTATTCAAAAAAATGTATAAAAATCAGATATAATTCTGAAAAACTAAACTGTTGATATAGAATTTGTTATATTTTTAAGTATAGTAATTAATGGTCTTTTGTTTAATTATATGTATTACAAAACCAAAAGTCCATATAATATTTTTCATTATATATACGAATTATACTGCTCTATTGAATGGTTCGAAATATCGAATATTTATTTTTTAAATTCGAAATAATTGTTGACTTATTTTGTACACACGTATTGCAAATTATCTTATGTAATAATTTATATTCGTATTACAAGTTATAATCTAAATTTTTATTATTGTTATTCGGAATGTATACATACACACATAATATATCTTTATCGAAATCGTACAAATTTTACATAGTATATATAAGATTTTACATAGAGTACTGTTTAATTTATACATTTTTAAATATATACTTTATTTTATAATATACTTGTTTATTTTATTGTTTCTCATATTTATAAGTTCACATTGAAACGTTAAAACAAATGTTTTCGTTTGTGGATAGATGTCTTTCTAACAATTCTCCCAGTTTACCTTTTATTACCGAAAATTTTTAAGAATATTTTCAAAATTATAATTTTGCATCTCTTGCTGTGAGAAAAATATTTAGAAAAAGAATATTAAATTTATTTTATATCTATCTTTAGTAGATATAAAATGCAAACATTTCTTTTATCATGCGATAAAATTCTAACTTATTTATATATTATACACATTTTTTTTTCTAAAAGAAAACTGAAAAGTTTTTCGTCGTCCCAGTTCGCAATGCGCGACTGCATCTTGATAGTGTCCATCCTTAAGCCGCGATGGAACAGAGGTAACAAGGGGGAGTAAAGGGGGGAGAGTTTGGTGTCAAGATAAGGCCGACAGTGTAGTATTCAATAATCAATATCGTCGAGCCCTCCCCCCCCCCGCCACCCTTTTCCTCATACCTTTCAGAGTGAGAGAAGTGGAGAAGAGGCTTTTAGGCTAGGGAGAAGGTCGGAACGGTTAGGAAAGTGGGCGGTGTAAGCATTGCGCAATATTTTACATCGGGTAAAGTGATGCGAAAAAATCGTCATCTCCCAAAAAGGGGAGGGAACGAAGTGGAGGGGTGGTGGAAAGTCGAGAGACGTCGCCGCTCGCGTGCTTCTGGCCGGAAAACTCGGTCGATAATGGCCAAAACGGTTCGCGCGCGCGATTTTATGCGCCGAACGATTATCCAGGAAGCGCTATTATGTACGGCGGCGATGTTTACAAAACCGACGTTTTGGCGGCATTTAAATGAAATACGAAAGTTTTATGTTCTTGTCCGAAGGCAACAACAATTAAAAGATAATTTCCATAATAGCAATACTATGTTTACATCGTACGATAACGACAAATTGAATTATATTAATTGTATCATATTTGAACAATTTTTAATTTCAAATTCATTTTTTTTTAAACCCTATATACAAATTAACTATTGCACAACATTATAAATACAAATTTATATCTTTTTTTTGTAATTATTCTTGTTTCAAAATAATCACAAAGTATTCTTTCACAAAATTGAAAATTATAGAAACGAAAATTAAATATTGTTTTGAAAATAATAGTGAAAATAAGACATCATTGAAAAAGTTTATTATCGTTAATAATAAATATTTATTTCAAAATATTCAAATTAATACACATTTTGACTTGTAATATCGATAATTCTTTAATAATTATATAAGGTTATCGAGTTACTGTCGAAATGTAACTAATGTAAGATATATAAAAATAACAATATTTTATTACATAAAGAATATGTTATGTATTATAAATATAATATATAATCGATTGTCAACATTGAATTTGCAATTAAATGATAACGTTTTTGATATAAAAATGAAATATTTTAAATTGTCAAACCATATAATAATATAATGTTATCAAAAATTATTTTATATATAATAAACTATAATAGACAAGAAAATAATAGAATCTAAAACAATGTCAAAAACGTATCGATCGAATATAACATCTGTTTTTTTTTTTAAAGTGTCCGCTTCAAAAAAGGGGGATGACGCGCGTCGAGATAAGTCGTCGTATTGATTCTTATGACCGACCCGCATTTAGCGCGCGCAATTCAAATTTTCCAACGACCATATCGACAAGTTCTGCTACGGAATCGTCCGGATATGTAAACGGTTATATAATTCGACGTGTGTGTATGTAAAACACATTATGTTATACATATTAAAATGCAGGTTGACTTGACGCACATTCCCGCGTTGGCGACATTGATTTTTTTTTTGCAAAATCAATACTCGAAGCTTCGAAGGTGTGCGCATTTTACTAACGGTTTGATATCGCGAGATGTCCTTATATTTACCATATGTTAAGCACTTGTATTAATATCCTAATATTAAACCATAAAATCATTTATGTAGATATATTTATATCTTTATATTGTATTTCATCATACGAATAACATTATTAAAGCATTTTTTTTATTCATATACATGTGAACAAAATAAACGATATGTAATAATATATGTTCTTGTTTCAAAATTCATATAAAATAAATTAGTCTAATATTTTTCTTATAATAAAAAAGTTAATTAATAATCCCATTAAAAAAAATATGTAATAAATTCAAAAATTTGATATATATGATACTATTAATAAATTACATTTTATATAATATAATTTTCTAAAATACGAAATATACATATATTTTTACTAAAATACAAATTTTATTAAAAAAATATAATTCAATAATCAATAGCCATTTAAACTTAAAATCTACAGGTAGTTAGATTAAATTGTATCATTGTTATATATAATATAAAACGAAATGTTCAGTATTTCTAAAACGTAGAATGAAATATTTCAGATAAAATGCTGAAAGTTCAGTTCTAAAATTGATAAACGAATCGGTTATATTTAGTTAAAGATACTTGAGAAAAAATCGTATAGCTTCGTTTAATTTTGATATTGAAGTTATTTGATATTTTCTAAAAATACACCGATGAAGGGAAAATTCTTAATATTACATTATCGATCGTAAATTTCTAAAAATATACTTTAACATTTTATATGCGCAAAAAAACTATTATAAAAATAAAATATATATCGAGAATTATTACGAAATTCGAATCCATCAAATTTACGCCATATCGTTTTAAATTTATTCGCAATAAATATTCATGAAAATTATCATGAAATATATAAATTAATATTTAAAAGAAAAATAAAAGTTGAAATATATATTATAATATAACATCAGCAAAAAAAAGATGAATTCTGTATATTTTTAATAAAATATGAAATGTTTTACAAAAGAATTTAATTAATTTATATTTTATATAAAAAAAACTTTTATTATAATATAAAATGAAATACATATATATATATATATATATATATATATATATATATATATATATATATATCCAGTGGAAACAAAGATGTTAATTTATTTATTAAAAATCAATACTGTTTGATTTTTAATAAATTTTTGATTTATAAAATCTTACATAATTTAAAATAAATTCTTTAATATACCATATTAAATATATAAATTATATTAAAATGATTGAATAAATATTTCAGGCACAGCCGTATAACGAATGTTGCGAACATTTTTACCTTCAAGTTTGTACGACGCGGCGACGGAAACGTCAAAAAGTTTTGCGCGGGAAACGGCGGACGTTTGGCCGTAACGCGCGCCGTCTCGCCGACCATAAACCGGGGGTGAGGGGAATGAGGGGGGGGAGAAGTTAAAGGGGAAAAGGGAAGCGAGGGAACCGTATAGCACCTTAATTAACCGCATCGATCAGCGACGAGGGCAGCGGCGCAGGCCCCGGGGGGCCACACCGGCACGGGGAGGGGCCAAACCAAAATCAATGCTCTGCCAGCAGAGGAGCCCCCCACGACGAGACAACACACTATATCGTCACACTCGTTTTTTTTTTTTATTTGTATATATTTACGCTTTTTCCGCATTCGTCCTTTTTTATTGCGGACGAAAAAAAAAAGTGCGCCAATTTTGACATAGGTGTCGAAAATATTTTCGTAAAACTTCAATCATTTTATTTATTTGTATAGCGCGCGTACTTTTGTTGTGCGCCTTTTTTTTATTGTATTCAACCGGAAAATCGATTTTTCCAGATGAAAATATTTATTACAGTCGCACACAAAATAAATCGCGTATATAATAATGAATTGATTGTATTCGAAATATTTATAATTTGACATTCAATAATAATATAATATGGAGTCAATAGAATTAGTGATTCAGCGATTCTCAATTTTCTTGAACATTCTACAAAAATTAATATATTTAAATATTTTTTAAAAATTAACAATATATATTTCTCATACATAAATAAATTTGATATAATATATATATATATATATATATATATATATATATATATATATATATATATATATATATATATGAAACGGTTGACCTTTCAAATTACAATAAAGTAATCAAGGTTTCGTTTAAAGTATTCCCGGAAATATTAAAGTATCGGCGTAATACTAACGATAATTGATCGATTAACATTTCACCGTTTCCATTCATACATATAATACAAAATTATAAACAAATTAGGCGGCGTATTTTATAAATAAACAAAGCGCGAAAAGTCAAGAAGGCAATGAATTTGTAACCGCGATTTATTGAGATGCGCGCGCCATCACATCTCTCTTTAACCCCCTCGGTGCCGTTTCGGGGTTTCGCTTGCCCCACTTTATTTTTTTTTACTATTATTATTATTATTATTTTAATTTAATCAATTTTTTTTCTCGGACGGCGCATATCTTTATTAAATACAACGACTGTCCGGACTTAAGCGGGAAAAAAAAAATTATAAAACATTATTGCGATGTAATAATACGGGCCGCCTGAACATCACTTAAAGTAGGTCGATCGATGCATCAGTGTTGGCGTAGGTGTTGACCGCCACCCCATAGCATCGCACCACCCACATTTAAACGACACAAAACTATTAAAATATCCTAAATAATGTAAAAATGTGAAAAAAAATGCCATATCGTGTAACATGAAAAACCGGCGCCGCTGAGACATAAATTGAGCGGTCATTTTCCGCCACGTGAGAAAAAATACTTTTTTTCTGGGTCAAATAGCTGTTTTTTTCTTTCAAATATATATAAAAAATCGCATATTGTTATAATATAATCGACTTTTAACAATTTATTAATTGCCAATTTTTTAAATATTTTTATAGATATAAAAAGTGTTATATAATATTTTAATATTATAATATAATTTAATTTAAATTAAAAAATATATAATCTAATTGATTATTGTATATGTAATATTTTTAATATTATAAATCGATAAAAAATTGAGAATACATGATCTATATAGAAAAAAAAAATATATATATATATATATCATAATAATTAATAAATAATATTTGTGTGAATAATATAAAAGTCTCAAAATAAAACAAATTCAAAAAGAAAATGCTGAAAAACAAAAACATATATCATATTACTAACAAAAAGTGAATTTCTTTATACGCTGAAAGCGTGAACATTTTCAGCGGTTTATTAACGCTTTTATTGACCTAATTTAATCGAAATTCCTCGGCGGCGATGCCAAAAAAAAAATAAAATAAAATAAAATAAATAAACATAGTGGAAAATCCGACGCACTTTTCAGGCGCTTAAGTGAGATAGTTTTTATTTATTTTTTTTTTCAGGACTAGTATCGTAAATGCGCTGTAAATTTGCACACTTTTGCGTGTTGCCGGCCGTTTACATGTTGTATAATAGTTATTGATCGCACGTTTCAATGTGATGGATGAAACAAAAAAGAGAAATAGAAAAAAAAAAGGTGTAGGTGGGTATTGGATATTCGACACTTGTAAATAAAAGTGAAACGAGAAGGGAAAGAAGAAAAAAAAAGAAGTCCCACCCAATTCTGTCAAATGATAAAATATTTACCGAGAGTGTCTAAAACACTACTCAAACATATTACGTGTCCGACGACATTATTTATATATTCATTCGGTTATTTATGAAAGTTATCGCGATCGACTAGAAATTAAATAGAATTTTGTTATTGATGTATATAATATTGTGGTGCAATGATAAAAAAAATGTGGTGTAGACCAAAAATATGTAACCTCAAAAAAATTTTTTATATAAACAAAAAAAATGACGTCGTTTGATCTAACTATAGTAATATCACTATTAATATTAAAAACAAAACATAAATTAAAATTCATTTATTTTAAATTAATTATAATTTTTGAGATAATAATTTAATTCAATAAAAAAAATGTCTTATTTATTAACAATGAAAAGATGGTCACAATGATATATCATTTTATTCATTTGAACAATGATGCGCTATAATATAGTGACCAAATTTTGACAATGGCAAAGTGGGACATTGTCGAAAAAGATATGAAGAAAGACTGTCAAAACTCAAAAAAAAAAATAATAATTAAGACATAACTAACAAAAGAAGAAATGTCCTACTAAACGTAATACGATTGGTCACTTTATTATAATTTATTTTATATATTAAAAAAAAACGAAACATAGATGGCGCTGTTTCAATTAAAAATAATAAAATTAAATTTATAAAATAAATTTTATATGTTAATTGCCTATAATAATATTTATGAATCATACGGTGTGCGAAAGGAATCCGCCCCCGCCCCCACGAAAGCCACCCTCGCCTAACCCGCGAAAGTCTCGAATCAATTCACTCCAGACTACAACAAACTTTAGAGTGTGTTTAGATAACCCAAAGAAACTTCCGTTCTCGAACGAGTTAAAAGGCTTTATTTTTCTTAGGTCAACTTTGTCGGCCAATGGTGAATGCGAAGCGGAAATAAATTGGCCAATATATATGTGAAAGGGTGTTTAAGGTTAACAAAATGTGTTAGAGAACCGTTAACTTTTTTTTTTCTTCTATAAAGGATATTATTCTATGTGAAAAGGGGTTTTCATTTTATATAAGAAATCTTGACATTTATAACGTTCACGAATAATATAAAATATGAAAAATTTCATTATTAATTATTAAAACTTTTTTACATAAAAAATAGCATATATTATACGGGAATGAAAAAAAATCAAAAATTAATATTAATATAATTAATATAAATTATATAGATAGAATTATTTTATATTTACTTTGTCTAAGTTTGATGTTTCGATTGATTTACATAAAATAAAGTAAACGATAAAAAAAACATTGAATAAACCTTTATATTTTTTTTTACATATAGAAACTTCAAAAACTTTTAAGAAAGTTGAACACAATATTCTCGAATAAAATAAATCAATTTTCGATCGAATAACATTAAATTCTTTTATGGAATTTTATTGGATTGTATTTGGATGCTATAAAAAGTTTTTCTCGCTTTTTCTGCGTTATCATATATTATAGTTTACGTATTAAAATGGCAATCGTGTGAATTTTTTTTTTTACATAAATGTTAAAGGTCACATTTTGCTACCACTTTATCATGCAAATCGAGCAAGCAAAGAAGGTAGCGATCCATCACGTTAACAAACCGCGATCGGTGTAATCGCCGCTTTACATTCGGTAAAAAGGACCGAATTAGTATTTTCTATATCCTTTCGAGACCGTTTTTTGTCGTTAAATTAACCCTTTACAGTCGAGAAGTGCCGTTTTGTCACCGCTTTGGATTAAATGCGAAAACTCGATGTGCGCCAATGACTATTTATATTAATTTCTTTACAACAAATATCCATACTCTATAGTTTAAAATGATTTTTTTATATAGATATAATATTATTTTATATTAAATTAATTCGCGACTATGTAACATAGAAACTTTTTTGGTTTAAACTCGACATTCTTAATAAAGTTAAACTTTTTAATCCTTATATATATGGAATGATAAAATGATTGTGTAGATCAATATACCTCAATTTATTTAATAAATTCATATATTCTATATAAAAATCATTAGATAGCAGAGAATGTCATTTTTTTTTTAATTGCCAACAGGATCTACTTTTTGAAAAAAAAAAAATTTTTTTTTTCAGAGGTCACATACTCGACACTTCCAGGTTTGCGACGGAAGGCGTTCGAAGGCGACGAGCGACCGTTCGGAGGCTGCGCCGGGTCAACGCTTCGTGTGACTCTCCTCAAAACGGCAGGACGATGGGGGCGAAGCGCGGCTGCGGCGCGGGGGGCGATATCGATCGGGGGGCGGATCCGCAGCGCGCGCCGAACGCACTCACGATAAGGACGCGGCCGGATGCCGACGACCGATGCTCCTTTTCAGTGAAGCCTCGACGGCCGGACAGCGCGCACATCCTCGAAAAACTTTTTTTTTTTTTAAATTCCCACCGTACGACGGCATGTTTCGAAACAAATAAACAAACTTTATAACAAAGCGAATATTTCCTGATTCTCATACACACACATATATATATATATATATATATATATATATATATATATATATATATATAATATATAGCCTCATTTTTAAAATGAGAAAAATTATCAATCGCTCGTGATGGAGTGTTGCGATTATTTGGGGGCGCGAAATCCCTATTGCGGACGATACGCCCCCGTTCCGTTGCCCGCTTACGCGTCCGTTTACCCGGAAACTTATGGTGCGGTGCAATCAGGTCGCAGGGAGCAGATCCATCATCATCGAAGACGCGCCTACGAAGCGCCAGCGTATCGTCCGCAGACGTACGCGCACGCCGATTATGGACAGCATTCTTATCATCACCATCAGCAGATACCGCCAGGTATGCTGTCTAAAAGCGGTATAAAAAAAAAAAAACTACGTTCATTATAAAATAAATAATACGGATATGTTGTCGAAATCGAATAGAAATGTTCATTATTTTTATCGAAGTTTATATTTTATTTGTTTTAAAGGAATTTTATTCATTTTTTTTTTGTCGAAACTTATGATAAAGTTTTGGTTTAAACTGAAGATTTTCAACTTTTCAGAGCATTTATGCAGTATTAATTAGAAGGTTATAGAATTTGAAAGTTTTGCTTATCACTAAAACTTTTAGTAATCCGTAATTTAAACGATATTTTTTCTACTCTCGTGAATATTTTTTTTATAATTCATTATTTTAATGCATTTATCCGATAGTTGTATTGACATTTTATTTCAATTAATTTTCTAAAAAAAAAATCGAATTTATTTCATTTACTTTTTCATTAACAATGAAAAAAAAACCAAAATATTATGATACTTATTATATAATGTTATATTGTGCTGAATATTTTTTTTATAATATAATAAAAATAAATTAGAAATGTCAAATTGACGATAACGATTAAAAATAGTTTCGACATAATATTTTAAACAAAAATTATATATTTTGTTAAATTTCATATTTATATATTACATAAATAAAATTTCAAAAAAAAAAAACAAAAAAAAAGTAAATATTGTCAATGTTGACATTTCGTTTGTTGTGACGCACGGAGAAAGCGCGCCAAAACCGCAACACGCGCGCTCTAAACAGCGAAAAATGCGAACATACCCCGTCAAAGTATTTCGAATGTGTGTGCAGTGTTTTCGTGAACGAAGCGACGTCGACGTAGAAGCGAAGGAACGGCGGGAGAGGGGAGTGGGCAGGAGGGGGGCGCGCGGAGGGAAAGAGGTCCAAATACGATCAAAACTCGTGCAACAGGTGCCTCCCACTTTTCGCCACGGCGCGTTTCTCACGCATTTTCCGCCACCGACACATCCTACGTTTTCCACCATCCCACCCCCGCTACACCGCCGTCCCCGCCCCAAAAAGCGCACCCTCCCCCTCCAACATTTCTGACCTCCCTCGTCAACTGTTCGCTCCGTTAAATCGTAATTCGAACGATTAATTTGTCAATACATGCGAAAATACCGTAACTAATATATGAGAATTTATCGCAAACAAATTCTAATTTATTATTATTATTGTTATTATTATTATTATTAACACACGAATATTTATAATTATAGTTTTAAAAGATTTATTATTGTAATATATTTTATAAAAGGGGAAAAAAATAATTGCATATATTTTATATACTTAAATTCAACATAATAAAAATGATAAAAAAAATAATGTTATATTTTAAAATTTAATATTATATTTTTTTCATTTGTTAATAATATTGTATTAATAATTATATTTTGTTATAGATTACCTATATGGTGGAAAAGAGGCACGTGCCAGAAGGATTTTACGAGATAGAGAAAGGGAAAGGGAGAGATTTCGACCGCCTTATCATGCTCAAAGGGTAAGAAAATGTTTTCTCAACCCACTGACAGATTTTCTTTTGAATAATTTCTAACTTTATCCCTAAAATTCACTAAGATTCTACGACCCACTTTCCGAATCGAAGCAGCCAGATTTTCGACCGTACCCGTTTTTCATCGATTTTAACCCCTATTTATTTATTTTTTTCTTATTTTTCCGGAAAATTGAATATAATAACGTGCTGATGGCGTATCAGGGTAACCTGAGGGCGGTTTTTTTTTCAGTTTACCCCGAAGCAAATGAATTGTTACGAGCCTGGCTCCAGCGTCTAAGGGTTTCCATGGAGACGTCGGCGTCGCGGCGCCAGGCGCCTATCATACAACATTACCCACTACCCACAACCTGCAACCCTTATCTACCCTTTTCTACCTTATTTCTGCCCGTCATCTTCCACCATAGCGTATTTCTCCTTTGAGAATTCCATCGTCAATCGTCCATACGAAACCGATTTACTTGTAATGTGGAACAACCATAAATTTCGTACGAATCACCCTATAACAACTCTTTCTCTCTTCTGTACGACTTTTATGGATCCAATTACATGGGCGATCGCAATTATTAATAATGATAAACAATTTTACACATAATATAAAATGCTGCAATATACTATATTTAGTAAATATTGTTTCATAATCATTATAGATATAATCACATTTTTTTTTATTATTTAAATATCAATATTTCTCTTTCGTAATCACTATCAGTTTATCTGTCTAAATATGTAACGCTTTCGATTGTATAAACTAATACATTTATTATATTATGTTTAATTGTTTGATTAATAGTATTACATCAAAATTCATCGGATAGATTGATTGATTTTGTATATTTCTCATTATTTTAAACTATATGAAATATTTAAAAACGTATTAATATATACTTTATATAAATAATGATTTATTATTCCATTTTTATCAATAGAAAAATGTTGATTTATTATGATAATCAAACAAACAAAATTTCAATCTAAAAATAATTAAGTTATTGATTATTTAAATGGAAGAAAATAGATTTCTTCATAATAAATTTAATATTTCTGATTTTTTTTATATAATTAACACAATAAATTACAATCCAATTTGTGCAAAAGAAAAAGAAACAATCAACATTGTTAATATATATTTGTATGTAACATGTATCAGAAATTGTCTAATAATCCAGCGTCGCGCGCGTCAATTGATACACCAGCACTTATCCGGATTCCAGGGGATTTCCCCAACTCCTCGGTGACCCATAGGGTAGTAGACCGACGGTCGGGGGAGTGAAAAACATCCCCTGAAACATACTCATCCCTCAAACGCCCAGAAGACTTACAAACTTTTCCACAGACCAGTCAATATGGTGGTACGACGCGCGGGAAACTGCGCGCGCCTTTAAACCTTTTTCCTACTTTTTCCTCCTTTTTTTCTATTTTTAACATACGTGGAAATGCTGAAAATTCAACTGCGGATTTTATTTCTTTCAACTGTAAAAATATTTTTTTTCAAACATATACAATTAAAATATATCAGTTTTTCGAATCAATTTTATGCTTACAAGCCTTAATTTTACTTATATTTTTTATATTGCATTTAATTAAAATTAATATCATTAAAAAAATCATAATACTGATAATTATTAAATAAATAATATAATAAAAAGCATACTGAGTTTCAAATTATGATTTTCTTAGCAGTTTAAACTAAATCAAATATAGTATAGTGTGTCAAAAAATAATTATTTTAGGGTTAAATCTAAAATTTTCTCGATCCAGCTGTTGATTTTTTAATTTAGAAGAATAAATTTATTTTTTAATATTATTTTTTGAATTTTTTTTTAAATATATTTATTAAGCATTAACAAATTCAAATGCTATAAATACGTAAAAAAATGCGAAAAAAAGCGTTATCAATGATTTATTATATTATAAAAAACAACATTGTTAGTCGATCGATTATATTTTCTAAAAATAAAACTTTTACAAAACACCGCTTTTTCTCTCTCGTTTCCGTCGCATGCCAAACACGAGTTCGACAATCGAACTCGAACAGTCGGACAATCGAAAAGTTTTCCACGCGACAAATTTACGACTTATAGTCAAAACGTCGTCGTCAAAACACGTGGAAACTTTCTACGTGAAGACATCGTCGTCATCATCGTCAGACACAACTTGAACGAGATCATCAACAAGGATGAACTGGGATTTTAGCATGTGTACGTATGTATACACGACGAAGAGGGACGAAGGGGCTATGCGGGTGAAGGGTGTAATATCGACCGTTCGATGGGGGCCCTCGAGGGGGCGTCGTCCCGCTCTGCGCCTTCGCCACCCCCGGAAGGGCGGATCGGAGCCGTCGATAACCGGTGGCCAGCGAGCTTCACCGCACCTCCTAATAACGCATATCGATCAATCGTTAGGCGGTACCGAATAACAACCCTTAGGAAGTATATGAGCTGATCTCGACAACGTATATAAAATAAAATAATTTCAACCTAAAAAAATGAAAAAAATTTCATACTATCGCAATATTAGTGACAATTATATTTTAAAAGCTATATAATTAATTACCACTAATTAGTCAATTATTTTGTAAATCTACTGATTGATTCTTGTATTGTCATTGAGAATGAGTAAGTATGCAAAGTTTCAACTCAATCGGATATCGGGAAATGCTCAAAAAATCGATTACAAAATTCTACCTAGACAAACAGACAAGTGAAACTTATAAAAATGATTGATCCGTCTTTGTGATTTTATATTTATATATACTACGATGTAACAAATAATATTATTTTTAAATAAAAAATTTAAATGTGAGAATTATATTGAAAATTATCATATTTATAGACTAGGCTGAAAAAATAGACATCTGAAAAATTTAATAGAAAAAAAAAATATTTGACTTTTATAGTCGAAAGATATAATCCAAGCTTTAATCGTGTAGGAGTCAGCTCGATTCGTTCGTCTGTCAGTTTGGTAACACCCTCGAACAGCCCCCATGAGGTCCAAACGACCCACTTCCGCCCACTTGTGCCCACTTCCGCACAATAATACCAATCTTAACGAACGCCCGTTTCGTTCTCACGCTGAAAACACCGCCTCCCACCCGCCTATCCCACATTTACCCTAATACGCCTGCACTTTAAACTGATATCTCAATCTGTAGCGTCGCCCTCGTTTCGCGGAACTGAAACAACCCTCGTCTACTTCAGACTCTCTCTCTTGAATCGCATTCGATGCTATCTAAACTTTGTAATCTTGATACTTTTGTTTATCTTTTATGCATTGAAATAACTGTTATTTTTGTACGTTACAGTTTTTAAAAATTTCAGTCATTCATTTTTATCAGTTTGAATCTTTTTCAAGGTCGCGCCTCTTGGACATATATTTTCTGTAAAAATAATATAACATCAAGTATTGTATATTGTTCAATTTAATACATAATTAAGAATTTTTGTTCATATTAAAAATATTATTTCAAGGTTAAATATATAAATATGAATTAAATTTTTAACAAATAAAAAACTTCTAAAAAAATGAATATAAATTATAATGCAATTAAATTATTCAATATTTTCCAAAAAATTATTATTTTTATACATTTTTTTAATCATTAATTGCACTTTTTTATTTATATTTAACTCAAATATTTCATTAAAAATATGATAGAATTCTACATACTATGTATCTGAGAACAATATTATAACCTTTACTAAAATTCATATAAACCTGTTGAAAATAAATAAAATTTAATATTGATTTTAAAGTGATATTTTTAATATTAAAATATTAAATTTTACCAATAAAAATTATCTTCTATTATATATAAACCGTTTATGTTGAAAGTAGCGTAATATATCGAAAGGTTTTAGTTTGGTTAAATCTAAAAATATAGATAACAGATGACACAATCGAATGATATTTTTTGAGTTTAATTTATTATCCAAATTATTATAATTGACATTATTAAAAAAAAATTTTTTTAGTAGTTTAATTAGACATACATCATTTTGAAAATAATTGAGCGTGAATCATCTTAGAACATGCTAAACGAACGAACTCTTTCTCGACCGATCGCTAAATTGTAATAAAACATAAAAATAAAAAATAGAATTTAGTCTTTAATATGGTCGTTTAAAATAATATATATATAAAAGAAATAATAAGGCTTTGTTCGTGGGGTACATAATTCAGGTTTGAATATAGCGGGTGAGCGCTTGCGCATTCGTGGAGTCAATACGCGACCAAAAACCGCCCCACTCGTATTGACATCGTGTTTCTCTGTACGGTCGAAAATATATGTGAGAGCACGATAACTCTACAGCCCTCCCCCCCCCTGTAACCAACCCCTCTGTGCACGCGCATCCCTCGTGTCTCGTTAGCTGCCCCCCCCCTCCTTTTTTCTCTCATTTTCATCCATTTTTTTACAATTTTTTTTTCTCCCACTATACTACTCACTATGCGTTTATATCGTCTTAAAAGTGTCGTCGTATACATTTTTTTTATTATTGAATTCGGGTGAATTTGTGTGATAAATAAAAATTGTATATGAAAAATTAAATTTTCTATCTAATGTTCTAGAGTATTTTTTCGCGAATATCTTCTCAAATTTTGCGGTTGCAAAATGCAACATCTTGAATCTATGCGCCTTTCATCCCTCTATTTTCTTCCTGAATGATACCTCGTAAAAAAGAATAGTAGCAACCACTCACAGCAGACACAAAGAATTCTGGTTTCTCTTTCTTAATGAATATAGTCTTTCGAGAACTGCTCCTTTAATTTCCTCGATATACCTTGAAAATCTTTTTCCTTTTATCCTGGAAATATTTAGCTTTAACTACCACTGATAAAAATCCACAACGTATATATTTTTATTTCAAGTTCAGTTTGAGTATGCGATGTTATTTATTTAATTAAAAATATTATGCAATGCAATACATATGTATATGTTGCAATTTTACATCACAATATGTAACTATTATCATTATAAAAAATGTTCTAATTATCAAAAAATAATGATAGATAAAAAGAGTCAAAATTTTTCTATTATAATCGATTTTAATAGTAGTACTAAATATCGTACAATTTCATTTCTTAATATTTTATTTAATTAAGGAAAAAACACCCTTGCATCTAAAGGGAGGGTCGCGTATATTACGGATATTATGCGCCGCAATGACATCCGAGTCGTCAGCCTTGAACTTCTTCGTCCATTGTTTGACTTTTACGATAGCCATCATCGTCGGTATACGATGCAATTATTTTCGTTTAAATTCCACCCTGATCCACACGGCCAGCAACAGGTGGGTTGCGCCCCACGTTCCGCCCCATCATACCGCACTCCGCCCATTTCCGCCCACTTTCCCACCGGGCACCCTCATCCAGAGCTGCCGCAGCACTTCACACAATCGATCAGGGGGCGTACCCTTTGCTACAACTTTACCACCGTTTCTTATCACAGCAATACTTCAATATGATGACGTCTAATCATTATTATCAATTTCATATAAATATACTTTATTCATCATTAATATTATACGATACATTAAAATTTATTATATTAATAAATATATTGATATAACATATAAAAACACCGTAAGATGGCGCTATGTGCATGACTACTACGAATAAATATAAATTAAAATGTTACAATAAATTTTATATATATTAATGTTACATATTATATTCGTTACAAAATAAATAATTAATAAATTGTTACAATAAATATAGAATAATCTTATACATTATTATACAGAAATATATACATGTGTTTATCGTAAATTTAGATGTGGTAATGAAATTTAAAAGTTCCCAGACATCTAAATTACATAAACAACGTTAACGTTTTCACGGTAAAAGTTGGCAACCGTAAACTACGCTTTGTACGTGGAAATGCAACTATTGATTAATTCAATTTAGCCGTATAAAGTAGAAATTTTCACTGTCGGATTACTGGAATTTAATTGTGAAGATAATCTAATTTTTGCAGCTTTTAACTTCGTTCGATTAAAAAAAAGTTTGAAATTTTACCGTCTGAAAATTTTACTTATTCATCGTATACGATATAAATACGTACTCAATTTTAATTTAAAAAAATATCTAATAATTAATTTGAAATAATAATAAATAAATTATAATATCGATAATATATATATATATATCATATATTTATAACAAATTATAATTTTTAATATATTTTTATATTATTATTGAAGAAAAAATGTCTATATTTCTATATTTCGAAATTGTTAACACCTTCATCAATGATTGGTTGAAAATATGATTTATAATTTTTTTTATCTCATTTTAGACTTTCTATACATAATAATTCACATATCGGTAATTCAATTTCAGATTTATATCCATTAAATCCATTTTTCAAATATTTGAAATAGAATATTTAAGATATAATTTTACTGTTAAAGAATTATATTTTAAATATAAATATCTCTTTTTTATGGAAGATTTGATTTGAATCGTGTATTAGAGAATTTTACTGATGTAAAATAAAAATTACTAATATCGATACTTTAGTATTTTTTAAAATCATTTGCACAAAATATATATATTTCATAAATGTCAAAAATATATTTTCTTATAAATTTTAATTTTCAAATATTATTCATATCGAACAATTATTTCTCATGAGAAAATAAAATTATGAATTTCTGAATTAGCATATCAGATTAAAGAAAATATAATATTAACAAATATACAGTGATTAAAATCATTTCATTAATCACCAAATTTATAATTTTATATTTCAAAAAAAAAAATTATGCGCTCGTGGCCGAAAATCGCAGTTTTATGTCGCGCGAGATTTGGCGCGAAAACGAAGAAAGAGCGGCGACGGCGGCGAAACGGTCGCAGTTTCAAACTTTCTCGCCTGTAATCTGTCGCTCATATTCGTCCTTTTCAGACGAAATTTAACGCAACACTCGTTTATATTTTTGCACACGATCCATACAATAATACGTTGTATGTGTGTGTGTGTGAGCGTGCGTGCATACGTTTTATATATATATATATATATATATATATATTATTTGCGTCGTTTCGTACGAGTTATCGATCAGGTGTGCGTCGTCGGCCATGTGGGACGAGACCTTTTCCCGCGCTTTCCCTCCAAGACGTTTCAGCCCCGGGCAACCGAGCGAGATCAATATATTACATCGTCTCACTCTCTCTCTTTTCTATCGGTCGTCTCGTTCTTTCATCCTATATATTATACATGCGAGCGTCTTCTCTTTCGCGCTTCGGCGATTTCATGCGAGTTTTTTTTTCAGAAGGCTGTGTGCGCCACGAGCGGTGTGGGCAATGGGGGTATCATTCATGGGCGCCTCGTGGCCGCGCACAGGCGCCGTTACACTGAAATATATACGCGCGCTGAAACATTATACGAGTCAGAAGTGACGAACTTTTCGCGACGAATGAAAATTAAATCGTGTTCATCGTGACTGTGAAAAATTTTTCAGACTTTTATTATAATATTAAAGCACTCACCTCGACTTTATCATTAATATTTTTCTTCATATCATTTTTAATATAATATAATATATTATTAGAAAATTTACGTCTAGATATAAAGTGATATGTTGAATTTTTCTTTCAATTTAAAAATAACATTTTTATTTATATATACGAGTGTATAATTCATTATTATATAGGTCGATCAATTAATTACCTAACAAATTACCAAATGGTGTACTTAATGGCTATTTGGATAGTTTATAAATGGTTTTGTTACACTATTTGGCGTTAATAATTTTTAAGTTGATTATATACTTTATTACAATCTAAAAAAAACGTTTTGTTCCATTTTTACACAAATTCTACTTTTAACAATTAAATATAAATTATCTATAAACTGATTTTATCTTTTTAACAAGCATTAAAATATTTTTATATCATTTATAATGTCTGTTAATCAACTTTATACTCAACTATTAATTACTAAAAAGATTGAATTATCACTTTATAAAAAAATATTCATATTACCACTGAATCATAAATAATGATAATTAAAAAATAAACTGATAATTAATTATTCAAAATTTACATACAATAATAAATAGAATTAAATATATTCGAAAAATTAAAATCATTGTATCAACGTTTGAGAACCACTGTCCCGTTTCGGACGTGATGTATAGTGTTTCTCGTTAGAAGTAACAAGACGAAGAAACGTCACTTAATCAGCATCAATCATAATTTGTTAAAATAATTCTATCGAACATAATTTTCACGGAAAATATTAATCAATTATATCATCGAATTGAAAATTATACTAATTATTATATTATAAATATATATATAACGTCAAAAAATCGATATAAATCTGAACGATTTTCGATATTTATTCCGTTTAACCCTTTCGTATTCATTGGGGTTTTTTGTTGTTGTTGTTGTGAATATAAGTATTTATAGCATTGACATGAAAATTAACATAGGTCACGTGATGTCAACATGTAAAAACGAATGACACGATACTTGCACGGAAAAAGGCGATTGTCGGAGAAAATTGGGCGGTTGGAAAAAGGCGGACTTGTGAACAACATTGATCCAAGTGGGCGGTAAAATTTACACCCAATGCAGCTGCACCTACCCCTGGTTTTTACCTTCAAAAAAAAATTTTTTTATCGATTATACTGAACTGCGTATAACTAACTCCTGAAAGGACGAGGTTATCGTCTGAATTAAATATTCACCGGTTTCGTACGATTTTCACTTCAGATTGAGAGTTAAAATTTTGATAAACTTTTAATCAGTTTTACAATGACTTGTTGTATTATATTTTTTTTTTTAATTTTGTATCGTCAATCAAAGCTTAGATCTGTATGAACTAGAATGATATTAAATTTTCCCCTAAATTTTACCATTGTTAATATAATCAAAATTCATCAGATAATAATAGATATCAATTATCTAATAAAATATATATAAATCACGATCAAATATCATATATATATATTAAAAACGTAAGATTTCACATCGTATAAAAATTTGTTTATATCAACATTTAGAATAAATGGGACGTTATTTTACGTAAAAATTCGAATAATATTCATATATTCAGACGAAATATCCCTTTTTATTCAATGGAACCCATCATTATCTGTAACGGATTATATTTCAGCTGATAAACTAAACAAACGCAGAATGAAAAATCGTTACAACTACCCAATTTCCATCGTAACAAAAAATCGAGTTCTATTTTTCTACGATTTATTATTTATTGCTCGCATGAAAATGTTTTTCTTTTGATTCTGGATTTGAGGGGGGCATGAGAAAAAAGGGAGCTCGAATCACGTGGATTTCATTGGAAACGAATTTTAAGCCACGTGACCCAATTTATATCACGTATTTTGATTAAACGTGACATTTATTCGTATTAATTTTATGCAATACACATCTGTTTCAATATAATTTATTTGATCGATAATCAAAAAAAATATTAATAATACGTTAAATCATTATTATATTATTTTTTTTTTAATGTTAAGAAGCGATAGAAGACAAGATGACAATAATTCGTAAACAAATTCAAAATACAAATTCCGTTTAATTTCTTATATAGTTAATAAAAAAGGTTTAATCAAAGTTTCTAAAACTTTTTTTAGTTTTTATTATAAATAATAATAAAAAGTTAATTAATTATATTAAACTTAAATACTTATAGAGACATCTATGTACCAATTTTTTTATTATGTTATTAAACTATAATTTGTTTAAATAATCTATATTCAACAAATATAATTTTTTAATATTATTTAAAAATATTAAATTTTAGCATTCTACTACTCAAAATTTGGACTAATCTGGCGAATAATTGAATATATTATATATATTATATTGTACATTACCACGAAATCCTTAAACATGTTTTATATAATATAATATTTATAAATATTTGCTTGATCATTATATTCAATATATAAATAAAAATTAATAACAAAAATATTTTTCACATTTAATTATTATTTAATAATCGCTATACTGTTTTTTTAGCGTCTTATAACATTTGACAATATTTATATGACCCATCTTAGGGGGTCTTGACCCCATAAACATAAAATCCTTGAACCGACTTATCATCTGAAACACAATATTAAAACATCATAATAAATATTACGTACATGCTTTTTTTCTCATATTTTATACGAACTAATATTAGCATCATGAAATGCAATTATATGGTAATGACATCGTATTTTATGACATGCGTCATATAAATTTCGCAATTGGATAAATCAGATTTATTGTGACATTACGTACTGCGACATTTATTTGACGATGTGCAAATTCGCAATCGATAGCCAATCCCGGTTATTAAAAAAAACACACACACACAGATATATAAATAAATATATATATATATATATATATATATATATATATATATATATTCGATCTATGGTAATGCACATGTTCATTTAATCAAATACTAAGAACGTATTGAGAGTTTAAAATTTAACATCGCTCACACATTATTATATGTAATTTACAGTCTTAAAATAATTATTACGCCACTGGTTTATTCTTTTTATATGTATTTTTTTTACTTCTAATTAAATAATCTATTTATGAAAACTTTTTTTTTATCATTGATTTCAAATTTAAATACTGAACTATCGAAAAATTAAAAGGTGAATTTGATGTAAAAAAAAATATTATATAATATATACATACATATATATTGAATGATAACCTTAAAATAATATAAATATATCAGTATTTATATATCTTTAACAGCAACAATCAAATTATAGTTGTACGTAATTAGTCGATCATTTACACTTGAAATTATAATTTCAATCCTTGAAACAGAAAAGACTATAATTATAATATACGTCACTATTGTTTCTAGTCTATAATGTTGAATTTGCAAACGCTTGAATTGCAATAAATATTCTGGGTCAAAATCAAAAAAAAAAGTTGAAAAATGCTTTGTCAAACATTATTTTCTAGGACGCAAAACATATGCACACACATACCTTCCGTATCCGCCACTTCCTAGCATATAACATAATCGTCCTCATACACTTATATATATAAGGCGATATAAGGGGTAGGGTATAGAGGACGAGTAATAAAAAAAAAAAAGTGAAGTGTTTTTGAGGGTCGATGTCGGTGGCGTCGCGACGCCGAAGACGCCTCTCAGGCACGATGCCGCATATAAGTACCGGCAAATTCCCGACATCCATTGCCACTCATCTGCCACAAGTGCTTCTCGGTGCCTCCCGTTCTATCTTTCGTTATTTTATCTTTCTCCCCCATGTTCATCTTTCGCATCTTTCATTCTTTCTTTCGTTCGCATTTTTTATCTCGTCCTTTTGTCATGTCTACCTTTCCGTTCTGTCTACCCTTGCGTCATTTTCTTCTTCTTTTTTCTTTTGTTTATATCCATATTTTACTTCGCATTTGCTATAGATAAACATACTATATAATATATTTTACTATATAGTGTTTTTTTTTTAATAAAGATATAAAACTTTATGTTAACAACTCTTTTTGATATCTACACTATTTTGACAACCATCGTGT
This sequence comes from Leptonema lineaticorne, assembly GCA_024500535.1. Classification (NCBI taxonomy): domain Eukaryota; kingdom Metazoa; phylum Arthropoda; class Insecta; order Trichoptera; family Hydropsychidae; genus Leptonema; species Leptonema lineaticorne. The sequence continues at coordinate 2,801,900 of JANIJI010000059.1, read as the reverse complement.
ATCAACTAACTGTGCATTAATTTTACTCTACGTGATGATAATACGCGTTGTCAGAAACTCGAAGAAGTTATTGTTGTTGTGAAGCTTAGTATTGAAAAAAACCCAAATGAGTCTATTCACTTTATGAAAATTTTGGGTTTGCGGATTTACAAAATTCAACTCGTACAAGAAATGAAGCAACATGACCACTGGGTCGAAATAAATTTAAAACAGAATTGCTGGTGAAATTTGACCTGTGAATTAGTCTTCTAGTTCATGCAATTTAACACCATTATTTTTTTTCTGAGACTATGTAAAGTCTCTAGGCTACGCCGATAAGCCATAAACAATTAACACCTAGGAAGACAACATTTGCTACTTTATCACTGATATATAACCTTAAATTCTACAAAAAGTTATAAAAAAATTGGAATTCCTGTTTAGATTTACTCGGAGCCAATTTAAGTAGCTACATATTGGAAATTATATTTAAGAAAAATAACATGAAATTATCTTTCAAAAAAAGTCAAATAATACTATTTATCTATGTTTAATTTTAATTTAAAGTTCTATATACTTATAAAAAAACTAAACTATAAATTAATAAAACTAGATTTTACAAACTTGTCCTTGTCCTATCTTTTACCATAAAAATAATAAGAAAACATTATACATTTCTTTAAAACTTTATTAAAAACATTAAATTTTATCTAAATATTTGAAACTCTTAAAAATTACTTGAGCATAATTTAATTTATAATCTAAACATATTCCTAATCTTAATAGATATATTTCTCCTAATTAGGCATACGTAAAAAAACATTTCCATTCTTATGGCTTCTCAAATCAATATAATGGAAATTTCAGAACTGACTTTTCTATCGTCTATTTTTTTTTTTAATTTCAGTGGTCAAACGGATTAGAATATGGCGATGACATGCAACAATATATGCCAGAATGCGATAATAGTTGGAATTACTACCAAGTAAGTACTATTTTACATTATATTATAAAAAATATATCGCCGTTTTTAAATTATAATAATTATTTCATAGGGAAATTCATGGGTTGGTGATCGAAATGCTTTCATGGGTAGGCAATATTCGTATCCTAATCCAACACCACAGACACAACAACCCCAGCAAACACAACAGCAGATATATCGACAAGATCCTTTGAGAGGTTTAGCTGCAATGCAAGCTACACACACCCCAACGGCAATGGATGAAAAGGTATCTAAAATCTCAAAATTTATTTAGGTCATAAAAAAATATTAGTTAAAAGAGTATTCGGAAATAATTTTCTAGTAAATTTAGTTGTTCTCCCTTTCATTCGAGATGTAAATTTCAGATGGATGAAATGGGAGCGTCGACAATGCCTCCTAATTGTTGTTATACCGGCGGTAGTTGTTCTTGTGGCGGATGCTTAAGTCAAATGAACCATCATCAAATGAATGACAATTCGATGACACACAATTTGCCTTTACAAAATCACAATCAACATCAACAACAACAAACATCGCCAACAACATACAAATCGAGATCCAAAGAGGATTCGTTACGAGATCGACCCAGAAAGAATAGATCTCCAAAGATTCTGAGCAGAGAAGATTCCAACGCGACGACGGCCTCATTGATAAACCAAAACGACACTTCTTCGTCGTCTTCGTCGTCCAAAGTGGAATCGGTTCCGTTGCCCGCTTTTCAACAAGCTTTCGGTTCAACGGAGATCGGAAGATTTTCCGGTGCTTTTGTTCGAACCGAGGATACAGACGGAAGCGGAAACGGAGACACAGATAAATCTATCACCGAAGAAATGGTTCGAGATGCCATTTGGAACCAACTGGGTGAAGGTTTTATTCAAGACGATTGGAGGGAACAATCCGTTGTGCAATTGGATGCCTGTTTCGAAACTCTGCCATCGGAACCAACTCCAACTTGGAACAATGCTCCAGCTCCAACACCAGCACACCACATTTATTAAGCACTGAAAACATTTTTTGTTGCTAAATCTATCTCCATTTTTTTATATTCCAATTACACATATAGCAGTCCAAATATATTACAATTTTAAAAGGCAGCAACAATAATATTAATATTTCAATACAATATTATGTATTACTGTGATTCTATGAAAATTATTTTTTTGTAAAATGCTCCAAAATAGCGCCATCTATAAATAAAATTAGCGATATGCATTAAAATATTTCAAATATTTTTTTCGTCTGCTGTTTTTTATTTGGACTGCTATTAATTTATTAAAATATAAATAACACAAAATAACCATATCTAAAAAAACACATTACTCAACTATAAAATGAACAACACATCTGTAACAAGAATACTGAAAAATAACTGCATTTTTCCTACTTTCGTGATGTAAAAACGATGCCAAACTGAAATATATTCGCTGTTTCTTATGAACATATATACATTTTTATCTAAAAATCTACAATAATCATAAATAAACAGAAAATATTTTCTAGTTTAGCACAATAAAAAAAAAGTTATAATAGCAGAATTCTTATGTCAGATGTGGGTTCATCTTTATATAACCACCGATATAATTTTTTTTTACTAAAATAATATAAGTATACGCTATCAATATTCATATCTGAAAAAATGCTTCATTTTTTATCAATTTCAACTTACTGGTGTTTACCATATATATAACATTAATATAAAATATACACATACATACAATTTAACCCAAAAAAAAACAAAAATAAATAACGCAATCATTTTAAGAATTCAGTTAAAAAAAATAAGTGTCAAATATGACAGGGTGAGTCATAAATTTTCGATTAAGTTATATATTATATAATATTTATTAATATATTATTAAAAAAAAGTCCGTTTACGTTATAAATATTACGATTTATTTCACATTATCAATTTAGATATAATTTCCTATATTAGACGTATTTTAGAAATGTAAACAATTGATGAGTTATGGATATATATAAATGATTAAATTTTAAATATAATATTATTAAACCTATCTCTACAGCTTATACATATATATATATATATATATATATATATATATATATATATATATATATATATATATTATAAAAATGATAAATATTAATAAATTAATAAAAATGTAACAAAAAATGAATCGTGTACAAGCGAAAAATGAACTGTGCCTTCACGTAGAGGACTGCACATTAAAGTAAATTTTTGATCTTTATCAATTTTTAAACAAATTATTACATTTAAAAAAATATAAACGACATACTAAAGAAATATAGAATTTTTAGACTTTTTTTAGCAGCAATTTTCTTATTAATTTTTGCTAAATTATCTTTAAAAAAATATGATCATCGATGGCTGAATCCTGTTATTATTGAAATTAACGCGCAAACGGGAAAATAATTTATATCTTTTATTACAACAATGCATATATTAGGGGACCAAATGTAATAAATAAAAAAACAGCATTTCCGAATCATTTTTTATTATTAATATTATTTGCAATATAATGTAAAGAATTTCTGTAGCACACTTAGTGGAGAAGAAAAACTTTGATTATCCCTTCAAGTAGATATTTTTTTAAATAAAAATAAATATCATTATCAATAAAATTATAAAATATATATTAAACATTTCCCCTAAGATTGCATCACCAATCCTCCCTTAGCGTGCTACTGAAAAATCTTATTTAGAGTTTAATTCTAACTATGATAATATAAATAAATAAAATCAATATAAGAACCAAAGCATGAATGAAATATATTTTTTTTAAATTTAAAAAAAATATGTGTAAATATAAAACAATAAAATCCTTCAAATATTCAGTATATTATTGTTTAAAGGCTTAGTATTTTATTTATATTTTGTCTGAAATTTTAAAATATTTTAGCTATTATATCTCCGTAAAAAAGATGTAAAATTTAGTAATAAAATATCATAGATTCGTAAAAAAATGTAATTTATAAGCCAAAAAAGATTAGGTAGCAAATTTTGACACATACTGTACCAGCGACATAGATTTTTTTATTTCATATTAAAAAAAAATCGGGTCCAAAATGTCATCATCAGTCTAAAATATAAGAATATGAAATGCGTATACATATTTGTAATGACATAATATCTTTTTTTTCGTAAAAAAATATATATATTATATATATATAGGAAGTGCCCCCCATTTTGAAATTAATTCATATTTGCTGTTCGACGTATCCTTTGTGGTGTGCTCCGTCTTTAATTATTTTTTTTTATTATTAATTATTATTGTTGTTAATTTATTATGTGTATATGTGTGAATATATTTAAGTATATTAATTATATATGTATTGCGTATATACAGTTAGGACAAGAAAAATAACGAGCTTCCTTGCTGTATGTAATTTAAAAAATCAATTTCATCCTTTCCAATTAAAAAAAAACTTTTATCCTTATAAATTCAATTTGAGGTTAGGTTTCAATCATAAATTTTAATTTTTCAATTAAAATATCACATTTTTTCCATAACTGTATATACATATATTATATAAGATCGGCTTTGTTCAATATTTGTAAAAATATATATATTTATGATGTAAAATAGTTGTCAAAAATTTGGATTCATTTTAAAATTCCATCTTTCTATTATTATATTATGCTAGTCAAAAAAATTATGTATGTTATTAATTATCGAGTTCAAAAAAAATTATATATATATATATATATATATATATATATATATATATATATATTGTACTTTAAATGTACAAAAATAATCTCAAAAATACGAGCAAACATTGGATTACAAAAAATATATTAAATTAATTAATTAGAATTACTTTTATTTAAAAAAATCTAAATGTACGCTCGGAAAGAATGAGATTCGTTTTATTTAATTTTAATCGAATTGAAAAAAAACAACAATTAAATATCAATTTATAAATATTATTTTAAAATTGTTATTATTAAAAAAATACGAAATAGCTTGATATTATAAAACAGAGTTTCCTGTATATTAAAAGTTGTGACTTTCATGAGTACAATAATTTAAAACAGTTTTTTGATCTTTCTTCAAAATTCAACGAAATTATTTAATTTATTTAAATATATTTTACTCTTCTCCTCATCCACTTCTTTATCGAATTTATTTGAATCTCTTGAAAGACCGCGACTCCTAGTTTAAGAAACTCTGTTGCGAGGGACAAATATGTGCAATTATTTTTAATCTTATTTATACGTTGTTTCAATAGAAAAAAAAACAATTTTTAAGACGTGAATTATAATATTTATTTTTTATTTTTATTTTTATTTTCATGTTAAATATGTAATATAAAAATGAACATATTTTTAGCTAATTATTCCGGAGTGAAAAAAAAATATATATATATAACCGTGTTTCTTTCGCCGATATCATAATAATAATTAGTGTTTATTAATTAATATATATATTCTATATTAAAGAAATGAACCAATATTAACGTAGTATGATATAAAATTAATATAATTAATTGGGTAATTATTGAATTTCGATCAGACGAAACCATTAAGAATGTCTACGTTATCGATTGTGATTATTTTTTATTTATAAAAAAAATTACTAAAATATATTAATTATTAAATTTATATAAAAAAAATCCACAGACTTTTGCCGATGTATTATCAGTTGTCTGTCATATAAATTATTGAAAAAAATGGATTAATATTAAAGAAATATATAAATAAAAATGAAGCACGAGCATAAAAAGTCATAAAAATGGAGTGCCTTAAGTTCTAGAAAAAAATATATAGATATATCTATTATATAATATATATTTACATAATATGGAAAAAAAAACACCACATTATTCCTGTAAATTTGTTCTATTTAGAATGTATTATTATTCTATAAGATTATTAATTATTTTAAAACACAATATATATATATATATATATATATATATATATATATATATATATATTAATGTATTTATTATTATTATTATGACTTGAAAACTATCTCCGAATTTTAGCTTTTGTAATATTTTTTTTATCATTACTTGTGATTGATTATTTTCGTTATTTCAAATCACATGTGCCAAATGATTATTCTTATAAAAAACGTGTAATTTTTCATTTATAATAATTATTATTTAATGATAATCCGTTCCTTCTCTTTTTAATATAAATATAAATTCTCCAAATTAACTAATATAATATGAATAGATAAATTGTAACAAATTTATGATGGGAAATGCTGCAAAAGAAATAATGATTTTTTTAATCAAATTTTTCTAATTATGTTAAGAATAATATTTTATTTATGAATAAATAAGAGCATTAATCATATAATATATACATATGATAAAATATATTAAATTTTATTGATAAAAAAATCAGAAGATTAAAAATAAAGTTCATATCCGAAAAACGATTCAGGTTTAAAAAGATTAATGTGCCATAAATTAATTAATTAATTAATATTCTATTTTATTCGGAATAAACTAATATTATTTTAATCGATAATTGATGCTCTTATTTCTTCGATTCTTTTTTTTTTTGATTTCATCAAAAATATACTAATATACATTTGAGGTCGATTTTAAGATCACGAGGCCGGCCTCGCATTTATACATTTCGAATAGGAAATTTGATGTCTTCTAAAAAAATTATTACGAGAGCTTCCGAAGACGAATTCCATTTTTTGCAAATTACACTGTTAATTATAAATATAACCACACATAAATAATATTTCTTTCTAATTTTCGGTTCATCTATATTAATAAAATCTAATCAATGCCAAATATTAATATAATTTAATATTAATTTTACGCGAATTTAAAAAAAATCAGTGATATTATAGAATGTTCAAAAAAAATTTTTTTCTACATTAATATTTATTTTTGATTTAATTTCTTTTTAATTAATTAATTATTAATAATTAAATTTTTCCTTAATATATTATTAAATATAAATTGTTACAAAATTTCGCGATTCACGACTCCGTAATTTTGTAACATTTGTGCCGAATTTATCTGTTCGAATATTCGTTCAAAATTTATTATATAATTATAATTATTAATGATTCCTTTAAATATTTATTATGCGAAAGTTTGAACAATAATTGTTGCATTATGTTTGTAGCCGTTTTATGTTTTCGTTTTTACGTTATAATAATATTGTTATGATTAATATTATTTCGCGTTGAAATTTGTTAAGGATAAATATTAAAGAGATGAAAAAAAAACAAAATTATTAAATTAAATTAAATTAACGATTAATGCATACACAAATATGACTATTTATTTTATACATATATTATATGTATATTTTTTATAATAATATTCCTGAAACGTTTTAGGCAAAAATTTTCTTTCTAAAGAATTTCAATCTTCTTCCACACTGTAATTGTTTAATTTTCGTGTACAATAAAATGTTAAAAATGGAAAAAAATATATATAAAATATTTTATTGCATTTGTAGTCCACAAATTTATATTATATATATAAGGATGATTTTTATATCAACTTAATATTAAAAATCACAAAAAAAAAATATATATATATATATATAATTTTTGTGGACATCAAATGTGACATGAATTGAAAAAAAAATGTGTGTATATTATGTAATTTACATTCATTAAAATTAATTAATTAATTAATTAATCTAAATTTTATGATCTGAAAAATTTCTTTCTTTATTTAAAAAAAAAGATGATATTCAACATTTGCGTCGAATATATAATATTAAATTTATTATAAAAAAAATCGACGCCTACACAATTTGTACAAATATTTACAAAAAAATATATATATTATTATATATGTATTAAACTATACAAATATCCATTATTAATATCTTAATTAATATATATATATATACAAGATGAAGTCGATTCATATTGAATACTGGATTATAGTTAATGAAAAAAAAAGAATATTAAGTATAAAAAAAATATGTAATTAACTACAATTGTTACAATTGAAATACTTAGGTTCATAAACAGTTGGCCCGTTATAGAGTGATTTACGAGTAAACATTTTTAATTTACGATATGTGCATAAAGTGAAAAATGATTTTAGGAGTTTAAAAATGCATTCTTAGAATTTTAGATAGATGAAATTATCAAACGTAAAAATTATTATGAATATGAAAATATGATAAAAATAAAATATTTAAAAGTTACAACTGTGTTTTTATTTATTATTATTATTATTATTTTACACTACGCCACTGAACAGTAATTATCTAAAAGTCAAAAAAATATATATATATAGTGTACTAAAATATATTTTCGTTTTGAAAAATATTTCACGATGAATAATATATTAAATATATAGAAAAAAATAAGATAATCGATAAATAGTACCGACAATTACATACAATATTCAATGATAATATTTTGAAAATCACTAATCGCTTATTTATATCATATTAATTACTTTTTAATTATGTTTATAATTAGTTAAAATTCAGTGAAAAATATGAACTTCAATGACTATATTCAAGGTTCAAATTATGACGACATTTATAATTACGCATTTCGAAATGTGTCAAAAAAATAAATAAATAAATTGACAAACAAATCGACATTTAATCGTATTTAAATACGTATCGCAATTTATTATTAATAACATCATAAAGCAAATGTGACAAGAATGCCGATTAATCACAATAAAAAAAATCAATTTCAATTTTTCTACAACTAAACTCGATAATAGATTCGAGCTTTATTTATTTTTATCTATTGTCGATAATTCAAAATCGAGCTGTGGCATTATTCATATGAAAGTGAAATTAAAAAAAAATATGTATCGTTTAACTTTGAACTCGATTTTTAACCGAATTTTTAACTGATAAATGTGAGACGTTTTTCGAAGAATTCACTTTTAAAGATCAGAATATTAATTTGATAACGTTTGACTGTCACTTTTAACTATTTTATCAATAATTAATATAAAAATATGTCAAGGGAAAAAATATAAGAATAAAATACATATTCAGAATATTTTGATATTATATATTTAACACATAAGATATACATTGATTTAATACAAAATTAATAATAGTGACAATAATATATACAATTATTACGCTACAATTATTATTTTTCAGTGTGCATGGATAGATATAATTATAATTTATTAATAAAATATTGATATATTTATTGTATAATTCTTTTATATTAATAATAATTCATATTTATATTAAAATATATGTCAAAAAAAAAAATGCAAATAATAAACATATAAGAATCGAAATGACTTTAAAACGTTATAAATCATTAATAATTCTACAAAAATAAAACACAAAATTTACACAAATTCATGATTAGATACACATAATTTTGAACTTAAAATGACCTTAAAAATATTTTCTGTATTTAAACATGATTTTGATAATACAAAAATCGTCATCTTTATAAGAACAATGTTAAAGGTTATAAAAATTAATTTTTATCATAAATTCAGATTCACATTATTAGTAATTTTGATTATAAAACGTGAAGTGTAATATTTTTATATTGAAATATAAATATGTTCAATTTAAATATAAAAAATAAACACTTCATTTCATGTAAAAATTATTAATATTCGGTCAATTTGATCCTGTGTTTCTGTAAAATTTATCACATTTAAATAATATATAATATAGTATTAATTTTAATAATATAATAATAATAATATGTTACCTGATATGAATTAAATTGTCACCATATTCAAACACTTGTATATATATATATTAATATTAGTTTTAGATGTTTGTCATTTGACTAAGTAACAGATTCAAACGTTGAAGTTTTCAATTTTCATACATATTTTTAAATTGGCAAATTTAACACTGTTCAATACTTTGAATCGCTAACAAATGTCAGCATATACGTTAAATTTAAAGTGTTAATCATTCATAATCTTCTATTACATTCATTAAGCATATATATAACATACGTGAGACAGAAAGTGGTGAAATGCTATGAATATTGAAACTAAAGTTATGTATATCATCAAATCAATTGGTATATATTAATGACAATATCAAATATAAAACAATACAGTAGATGATTTGGATATAAAAGAGATTGTCGTCGAAGAACATTATTTATCGCACATGTAAAATGGACAGCCGCATTGCAGTGAAGAAAGTTATGTGCCGTAGTATTTTTTTCAATTTAACCCTCTCGTCGTAATGTGCCGAATTGTGTTGTATTATTTTAAGTATTAACAGCGTATGGAAAGCTCTGATCATAACGACGGATGCACCGGTCGTTTAGTATGAAAAAATTAATAATAGTTCTAATTTTATGACACACAAAGTTTTTAACAATGATGCAGTGTAATAATATCATTTCGATACGATTAGTTTGATGTAAGTAGTAAAATTTTAATATCAAATATGTAATAAAAGGTAATAGAGTAATTAAAATTTGACAAATAAATGGGACAATCTATAATTTCGTCTTTGATTTATATATGAAATTCCTTGATACACAAATACAAATAAAAATATAACGTGACAATAATATATATATATATATATATATATATATATATATATATATATATATATATATATTACATATATTTTATGAATAATATATAATTTTTCTTAATATTTTAAATTACAAAATAAATATGGTATATATTTATTCACGTTTATTGTTTATTCATTCAATATACACAATCTTATTATTTATTATTTTTATATATTAAATATAATAAATTTTGCTAAATATAATATAATAAAATATTATTGAAATAGTAAGTATAGTAACAATAAATTTAAGTAATCTAAAAGTTGCTTTAATAAATTATGTAATGTTTAATATTCAAATTTAAAAATTATATTTTTAAAACTTGATATAATTAAAATAGATAAATATTTCGTATGAATTGTTTTATCTTTAATATATTTTTATGATAAACAAATATGCTATGATTCTATAAAGTGTCTATAAATGTAATGAATAACTTTATTAAACTTAGTAAAATATTTTATTCAAAGAAATTACTTCATATTCGGCACTTCTTATTAATTTTCTTACATTAAAATTTAAAGTAAAATAAATTTTATTTAATTTAATAAATTATTTTTTTTTAGTCTTGAAAAAATATTGCTCAATGATTTTATGTAAATAATAATTTTATTAGATTAGTATCGAGTCGCTCATAAACTTCAATAATAACACAACTTTTAAATTTGCAACTTTAAATTTGTAACAATAAAAATCATATATATGTTTTTCTTAATCTTAATTATTAAATATTAATATCAAATATTAGTTTTAAATCGACCTTTATTGCAAAAAAATAAAATAAAATTTAATATTTTGATACCACATTGTGTAATTATAAAATTATGATATTCATTTAATTGTAACTATAACAAATATGCGATAATTATTTTCATAGATTTAGAAACTTGTCATCATATATTAATATATTTCTCCATTTCGTGGATATTTCACATAATTATAATTTCATTTATATTTATTAGAAATAATTTTGTAATTTAGTTACTAAAAACAAGTTCTGCTTATTGATAATTAATTACTAGCTATGATATATTTTTTTTATAAAAAATAATAAGAAAGGTATAATAATAAAAAAAATAAAATCTGTAATTTAAATTGTTTATTATTAATAATATAATGTATATTAAATGTACAAAATAATATAATACAAATACAATTTTCAAAAAATAATTATAAATATAACTATCATTTTTATTCAATACAAACTATAAAATATATATCTGAATTATGTAAATTATAAAAAAATATTCGTTTTCAATAATGATTTGTAGAAGTTACCAAGGCACACATAGATTATTGTAGAATTATGAAAAAAAAAATTTATTAACAATAAATATACTTGTATAATAAAATATTATGTTAACTGTATGCAGTTGATTTTAAATTTGATTATTATCATTATTATTTATTTATTTTCACAATTAGCGAGTAAATTACAAAATAAAACATCAATTATCACAAAACAAATATAGAATATAGAAGATCATAAAGTTTCAAAAGAACCATGGTCAAATTAAATAATAAAATTTCTGTATCTATAGCTTCAAATAAAAAATATAATAAAGGTAATGAATACCGAAATTCAATAGAGTAAAAAATATAATAAAATAACAGAAAATAATATAAAATTAATAACAATAGAAAGTAGAGACGATTTAATATTATTATACATCAATACTAATAATATAAATTCATCATACATCAATAATAAAAATATATTTTTTATGCATTTATATAATAAGTCGAGATATCCAATTATCATAAACAAAATTAATACCAATTTTGGTATTAATCAACGCATTTCGTATTTGAGTTATCTAAATATATATATATATATATATATATATATATATATATATATATATATATATATATATATATATATATATATATAAATTGTAACAGAAGCAAATTATTTAATATGATATCAATTACATTGTTTTTGATTAAATTATATATGAATAAAATAAAACAGGAACAGAATGCGAATGTATATCAAATTTAGTTTGTATTTATAATATATAAAAAATATGAAAATAAAAATTATATGAAAGAATAAACAGAACGCAACATATAATATATATATATATATATATATATATATATATATATATATATATATATATATATATATATATATATCGAGAAATTATTTTAATAATTATTATTAATTTATATTAACACTATAATTAATATTTATTTACTGTTTTTAGAATTAAAAAAAAATTTTTTTGAATCCCTCATTAGCTTAGTAATTAAAGTTAGCTTATGAAGAAGAAACTATTTATGAAATAAATAACAATTAAATTTTATCAATCTTTATTATAATAATATATATTATTAGCACAAAAAGTTCAAACCGATTTTAAAATTAATATTAACGCCAAAACATATTTCAGTAAAAAAATTGGAAAATATTAAATAATAATAAAGATAAATATAAATTATAATAATTAATAAAATTATTGATATATGCAATAATTGCAAAATACTAAATTATAGATATATTTCAAAATATTTAAGATTATTACTAAAAATATTTAATAATATTAATTCATTTTAAAAAATCATAAAATGCTTAATGATCTAAAATATAAATGATATTAATAATATTTAGTCCCATGTTTGCTAATGAAACAATAATATTATTCAAAATTCTTTAATCTTAATATAATTACAAATTTTGAAATTACTATATACAAAATATATGTAGCCAAATTTTATTATTGATGATTATTTTGATATCAAATAATCATTAAAATTGTAGAAAGAAAAACTAAACAACTAATCACATGAGAGGAAAATCGTTTCAAAATTCTCATACATTTCCGTTACTAAAAATATGATATAATAATTTATTAAAAATCGATAGTATTTATTGATATTCAGATATGTTTCTGGAAAAATATATATAAATTGTTATAAATGAAAATTATGTATGAGAAATTCGAAGATAAAAGAAAAAACGAAAATGGAAAACACTAGCAAAGTACACAATGAAATTTCAACAATTCACACAAAAACATAGATAAGCGAATTTTAAAAAAAAATAGTGGAATAATACATATTTTAACAATACTTGTAAGTAATAATTTAAAACAATATATTGAAAAATGTTATTACAAAACATACAAAAGTAATCATTCGCGCGAATATCACGTTTCATCATAACAAATACGATCAATAAGAATTGTGACAACAAATTTCATTTGAAGAATTTCGAATGTGAAATAAAAAAAAAAAAAAGTTGCCCGGGAGAAACTGTAACTTTCTCGATATAAACGGATTTTAATATGAACTTCCGGTATTCGAATATTTTTAACATTTAAAATTGATTAAAACAAAAAAACATACTAGTTATATAAATGAAAAAAAGTATATTGCAAAAAATAATACATTAAAAATATAAACATAACTATCCCTTATTTAGTATCCGAAATTGTAAACTAATATCGCTTTTTATTATATATAATTTACAATAATCTACGACGAGTAATGAAAAAAAAAACGAACACTTCATATTTTTTAAAATAACCGATCGGGTTTTCAATATTTTATATTTATACTGGATTTTGGTTAAATAATAAAAATATCGATTAAAACATCTTAAATGTTCAAGTTATTAAATAATAAATAAATAAAATAAAATTGAAACGTTTTTTTTTTATAAACAATGCGAAAAATTTTTTAATTTAAAATGTTTAACAATTGACAATAACGAGATTCGATAAGTATATAAATGAAAAATAAATAAAAAAGAAATGATTCAAAATTATAAATTGATAAAAATAAAGCGCAGTAAACAAAAACAAATATAATTAAATTATTTCGTTTAAAGCGCATAAAATGATCGAAAAATTATTTAAAAAAATATTAACAAATGAATGTAAATAATACTGTCAATATTTAATTGAAAAATAATGCGAAATTAATATATATAATTACGGAGCGTATATTTCAAAATATTAATGACGTTGGCAACACTGTGACAAGTATTTATATAAAAGAGTCGGCCGACAGAGCTGTCATTGTAGCGTGTAGTTTGAGGAGGTTTGCACGCGTTTTGAGACAGAGATGAGATTACCGTGGAGCGTAGCACAGAGACTCGTCAGGGAGACGCGGCTGCGATCGAGGACTTACTGCAGTTCGGCGCGTCGATTCACGGATAAACACGAGTGGGTGCTGAAAGAGGAGTCCGGCAACGGGGCGACGGTCGGAATCTCGAAGTACGCGCAAGAGGCCCTCGGAGACGTCGTTTACGTGCAGCTGCCGTCGGTGGGAACGAGGCTTAGCGCCGGTGCGGAATGCGGCTCGCTAGAGAGCGTTAAAGCCGCCTCCGAATTGTATTCGCCGGTCTCCGGTCAGGTGACGGAAAAGAACGAGGAAATCGAACGGACGCCCTCGCTAATCAACACCTCTTGCTACGATAAAGGATGGCTCTTCAAGCTGACGCTGTCGGACCCGGCACAGCTATCGAAACTCATGAGCCAGCAACAGTATGATGAGTTCGTCAAAACACACGAATGATCACCAGACAGTGGCAAAGTACGCGTTTCATCCCGGCCGGGTGACGTGTCTGTACATATTGTAAAAATTTGGACGCTCTTTATAGAATGTATATATTTTAATTAATTTAAGTAACAAATATCCCTGACAAACATATATTTAATAAATAATGTGAAACTCAAAACATTTCTTTTTTTTATTATTCAGTTTATACACGCAATATGTATACTTTTTCCTAATTCCGTTGCGTAAATAATGATTATTTACTATAAAAGAGCGACGTCGTTATCGCGCCGCGACGCAGACGACCCGTGAAGAGCGCGAACGCCGATAATAAACCGAGGTTCCTCCGTAAATAGAGGACAACGCTTATCTATTTCTGTAACCGTCGACGTTCCCCGCGTTCGCGAACGAAAAATAAAAGAAACAGATTTGGATAAAATTTATTATTTTCTCGAAGAAGCACTTCACATTTTACATTCTGTCAACAGATCTGAAAGCAGAAAACGATAATTCGTTAAATACTTCTATTCACGGTTACGTTATCGCCACGAAACCGCAAACTATATCTTACTTTCGACTATAGAATTCAGCGCAACGGTGACCGGAGTATCCTTCATTTCTACGAGAGGGTCCTTTCCGTTATCGCAGCACCATGCCAATCTTGGATCGAGCGGCAGAGAACCTAACGATTTTCCGTCTACATGCTCTCTTCTATTGTCGCTGGGAAATATTTCGCTTTCCACCTGAAATGGCACATAAAAATCGCGTTTTGTACGTGTTATTGATAACAAAATTTGTTTTAAGCTTAAAACGAACAGTAGCATTTATAAAAATAACTTAATACTCACTGAACATTTTGGGCACACGAATTTCGTCATATTTTCGACTACGCCTAATATTGGAATGCCTACTTTTTTACAAAACGATGCTTCTTTACGAACGTCTAAAAGAGCGACTTCTTGAGGTGTCGTTATTAAAATAGCACCCGTTAAATCCGCTTCCTTTAAATATGTTACTAACGATAAATGTTCATCAGATGTTCCTTAAATAAAACGTCACGTTTACAAACATACGTAAATCAAAATTAAAACGCGATTATAAATACTTACCCGGTGGAGTATCGATCAATAGAAAGTCCAGTTGTCCCCAATCTACTTCAGTTAAAAACTGTTTTATCATACCTAGAAAATAAGTTGAATTATAACAAAATCGTAATTTTACGTGTAATATTAAAAAGTATAAAATGTACCATTTTTCTTGGGACCTCTCCAAATAACGGCATCATCAGGGCTGCTAAGTAAAAATCCTATAGACATCAAAGATAAATTATCTTCCACGAACTGTAATAATGCATGCAAATTAATATAATAACTACTGTGCAACAATACTTTGACAAAAATAGAAATAAGTTATAATTACGATAGGAGACCAGCCGGATCCGGAAAAATGTACTTGTTCCCCTACTGCACCGAGAACTCGGGGTTGACTCGGTCCGCAAATGTCAACATCTAAAATGCCAATCTAATAAAGAAAAGCAAGATTAATAATTGATAAAAAATATTTTTATGCGATATAATTATAAATAAATTACTCATTAAAATTGATATAAACAATCGTTATAAAATTAATTAGAAAATTTTTACATAAATATAAAAACTCAATCAATAATTGAGTGATAATTTAAAAATATGTCAATCTTGTACAAGTTTGTTTCGCAACCCGATTCCATATATACATGTATATTGGCCATCACGAAAAGGGATGAAATCGTGACCTAAATTTAATGCAAAATAAAGCACGAGTGGTGGTGCCATTCGGTGCCAGGTCCTCGTCTTTCTATACACCGTCAGACATATTTGTGCAGTGTAGAGTTAGCATTTTCGAATCGGCTATTTCACGACAACATGAATTTCGGAAACTCCAACGAAATTCGAAGCAGATACAATAGGGTAAGTGTTATAATTAATTCATTAAGATATAATTGAAATGTTAATTCGATAAATTATCGCTATTTATAATGAAGACTCGTAATCAAACTTTTAATACGTTGAAAAATCTAAGTTATTATTTGTGACAGTTTTCTATGAGTATATTATCAATGTAATATATAATTGCGATGAAGATTTCATAATTCGATCGTAAACTAATATGAAGTAATATTTTTATAATAACTAAAAATAATTAAAAAATCATAATAATTACATTTTTATCTGGAAATTTAGAAGCTAATACTCTTCCTAGGAGTGCTGAAAAAGTACTTTTTCCTACGCCTCCTTTACCAGATAATATTAAAATCTTGATTTTAACATCAGCCAAACGCTCTTTGACCTTTGCTATTCCAGGATCTGGACCGGCTGCGACCCCTGAGAAAAATATGGAACACATTTTACGACGAATATGATAAAAAATAATCTTTTGACAGTTTCTTGTATATTTGGAATCGAATATTTAATATTCAAAAATTATCAGTAATGAATAATAATAAACAACTTTTTTTTAATATCATATTTAGCTAATATTAAATTTATGATATGACATATATTTTTATTTTTATATAACGAAAACATATCACAAAGTTTTTTATAAAATAGATAAAAAATAATAGAAGCGAGTAAAAATAAAAATCAAAATTACTATTTAAAAAACAAACTATAAATAAAATACGTAAATATAATTTTAAATATAAATAAATTATAACAATAATCAACTGTTGTGATTTCATTAATCGTGTAACATTACTAATAGTCGAAACTAATTGTTAACAATAATATGAACAATCATTTAATTATAAATAATACCAGATCTCGATTAAATGTATTTTTTTGCAAAATATAAAACATTTTTAAATAAAGAAAATGAAACATTTTGATTGAAAGTATGTGATTAATTAATATGATTATATATAATCAATTCGACACGCGATGACCATGTTATAGGAATGCACATTAAAAAAAATTAAAGTATTAGTTGGAAAAATAATAAATATAGTAAATCATAATAAATTTAGAACGAATTAATTAGCTAAAAACAATAAATTCCGGAAACGGCACCAAACCTGACAAATCACTAGATAATCAGATGTGAAAACTTTGTACAAATATATATTTCTACCTACATGTTACGTGAAATAAATATATTGAAAAATATTAAAGTAAAAATATATGTAAATTATATAGAAAACGAAGAATAGGTTAGGTGTAAGAAGAGCTAAATCTAGTACAGGTATTTAGATTTGAAGAAAAATAAGAATACCTTGCTGACAGGCGGCTTGTCCGGGACAACCTGCACACGCGGGCGCAGCCCCGGGGGTCCCCACACCTCCTGACAAAGGGCACCCACTCATCTCCAGCTGATATTTGACAGTCAGCTCAGTGTTACCGTTACACAAAAATCTACAAAAACAATGACCATAACAATAATTTCTACGGATTAACATTTTTTGCATTTTTATTCAAATCGTCATTTTAACAATTAAACCAAATAATTCTGCTTTTGTTTAATTGTGAGCTTTTCGATAATTATTTACAAATCTTTTTTGCATAAAAATTTTAAATTAAATACATAACAAACTATATATTATTTTTTTAATAAAATGAAATTTTTTTAATTGTTCAATACATATATAATCACAATGATAATAATATAATATTTTATCATTTTTCATATTATCATTTTAAATTTCAACATTTTGAAAATTAAACGCAACAATATTAAAATTGTTACAAAATTTGTGACAATTATGTATGTTGTAAAATATATATAATTATTATATGAAAATCTTGTGTAAAACAAAGTATCAAAATACTGATTAAAATTGTCGTATTTGAATAGCAATTACAACCTTGGAATCCTGTGAGAGAAGTAACGCCGACTCCAAAAACATTTGATGGATATCAAACATCAAAGAATCATCCATGGAGACCAGAAATGGGATACGAAACCATCGAATATAAGCCTTTGTATAAAAAAACGTGCATTTAATTGTGATAATTTTTACCATAGTATTTTAATATACAATGCATTATTATTATAGACCGCATCACGCAATTACAAATAGATTTATCGATTCCAATAGCGATGGCTTGGAACCGTTGAGATTCCCCAATTTAGTCACAGGTTTTGATCAGGCTCCAGCTCATGCCGCTCGTGCCGCCTTATATACTAGATATACTCCACACGAATGGGGACAAAATACTATGTCTAATTACAACGAGTCTGATGCTAAAAGAAACTTTTCCGAGAGAATGAGAAACGATATTTTACGATGCGTAAGGTAACAAATATGTTGAAATTTATATAAAAACAACAATTTAATACTTTTTTTCACATATTAATTACTTCAAATAGGGAAACGGATGAAATAACTTGTCACGCTCAAAGAGATGCCAGTCGAAGAATTGGAGAAAGAATAACTGATACTACGTTTTGGAGAAATGAGGTATTTATTAAAATTTAAATTAATATTAAATGTTCATATTAATGATAAAGAATGATGATGCAAATATTTATAGTTGAATACTGAAACTGAAAGATTAGTAAGCGAGATGGAGCAACTGAATGCGACACGTAGACAAGTAGAACGAGCATTACAAGGAACCGAAGGGCCTTTACATGTTGTTCAAGAATGTCTTTATCATCGTGAAAAACGTCAAGGTAACTAATTAAATACAAACAATATTTTACGTTAATATACTTTTTATCTAAAATTTATTTCAGGTATTGAACTTGTTCATGACGATGTTGAAAAGTCGTTATTGAAAGAAGTTGACGATCTTCGCACGTGTCAAAATAATCTAAGAGATATGTTAAATAATGTAAAGCGCATTTATGATATTACTATAATATATGGTAAAAAAAAATACTTTTATGAGTATATTATTTTATAGATAAATGCTGAACTAAGAGATTGTAGAGCAGCCCAACATGAATTAGAAACTGATACGAGAAACAAGGAAAATGCGTTAGGTATTGATTCAGTGTGTCATCAGCTTAATAATTCATCCAGAGGAATACAATACTTTGCTGGAGTGGAAAGATATGATCCTACTGTAAGTGTACCACCAACTTGGGCAGAAGCAAGTGCATCAAACGTTAGACGATCACAATCTGAACGCGCTCGATCGTCACAAATGCGATCCGGTTTGTTATTATTAATTTCATATAATATATACATTAAATAGAAAATATATATACATACTTCTATCATTTAACAGATGCTGAAAATTTAATAAATATGTGTGCGTCCAGTATTTGGGATCATTGGTGTTCAACAAGCAATTCGTTCTCGAGAAAAACTACTGAAACATTGGAAATGAAGAATAAATTACAACTACATTTGCATAAAGTACAACAGGAAATATTCGATGTGGAAAAAACCATTGAACTCTTGAACAAAGCTATACAAGATAAGAGTGCACCGATGAAAGTAGCACATACTAGATTACAAGCGCGTACCAATAGACCACATCTAGATAAATGTAGAGATGGTGCTCATAACAGGTATTCTATTATATAAATTAATATATATATATATATATATATATATATATATATATATATATATATATATACAACTTAAATTATAATTTGTAGATTGGTGCAAGAAGTATGTGAACTGCAAGATAATATATCTAAGCTTCGAGAAAAACTAGCTCAAGCTGAAAGTAATCATCAATCGTTGCTTGGAATAAAAGCATCGCTGGAAGTCGACCTTCGTAATAAAGTATCAACGCTTTTTATTGACAGAGATCAATGCGGAAGTCTACGAAGAGGATATCCCGTGACAGCATCTATTCAATATTAAATTAAAATTGATTTTAAATATAAATATAGTATTATACTTTCGATAGTTGATAAAAAAATGTATATTATATTATTATAATATGAAGTTGAACGTATGATTGTATAGGTACACATATTTTATTTTTCACTACTTCACTTGAAATGTAACGTTAATGAATATTAGTAGTAATGACACTTGCTAAGAAACTTTTTTTTATAATTGCCGTTCAGAAAAAAGTATAAGTATTTCTCTAAAAATTACAAAAATTCTAATTCATGAAAGTGGTATATGAAAACATATTATACAATAATTACTTAATTTCCACATATAATTTAAAACGAATTATTGAAGTAGTAACTAACTATATTAGAAATATATCGTATGATATAAAATAATATTATTTTCCAATTTTAATCTCAACTTACTATTCAACTTATAAAATCTACACAAACTCGTTATTGTTTATAAAACAAAATATATTTTAAAATATTACACTTAGTTATTAATTTCATGTAAAATGAAATAAAATAAAATGTTATAAAATAACGAAACATTTAATTATTCATTAAATTTAAATATATATATTATCACATAGCAGCTAAAACGGTTTAACAATATAGTAACATTCTAATGATAAATGCATTCATTTTTTTATAAAACTGGGAACCGGAACTCTAAAATTCTCTTTGGCTTCAAAGAATGTATATGATAAAACGATCTCATCGACTAATTCCATTTTAGGATCGTTCGCAAATTCTGGATCAATGTAAAAAAATACTGGCATGTCGACCTAAAATTTTACATAATTCAATATTTATAACAATAATTTATATTCTGAAAACAAATTAAAAACCTATATAAATATATATTATACAAAATGTACCTGTTCATGAGGATTAAGTTGTTGCTCTTCAAAACAAAAACATTGAATTTTATTAAAATACTGTCCGGCTTCAAAAGGTAAAACGTTATAAGTACTAATACCACTGATCGGTTTATCACTGGGATTTTTAGCAGTATAAAATGCTAAAGCTGTTTCTCCTGGATATAACTGTGATAAAAAAGAAGGTTTTAATACTGACAATAAGTTAAAAATTATTGAAATTTCATTATACCTGTAATTCACTTTGTTGAGGTTTAAAGTTCCACTTCATAGATGATGAGATGTCAGCGTTAAATATGACTTTTATTAATTTATTTTTGACAGCTTTCATTGCTTCGACTTTTTCTGCACTTTCAGAAATATTTGTTGTCCCTCCATAACTGTAGGCCTGAAGATGACTTTTATTTTAGAACCACAATTTATAAAATAATCATATAATTTAAATTAAACGAATGATGTAAAAAATGTCCAATATAAATTAAAATGAGGTTACTACTAACATTAAATATGTAAAAAAAATCAAAGAATATTATATAATAAAAATAATAATACAAAGTTTATTTTGTTTATCTAAGTAATAATATTTAAAAGTACATAATAATAATTGAGTTTTTTTTATAGCGACCAACAATTAGACAACACGGAAAAATCAATAATCACATCAAAATAGATGACATTATATTAGAAGGAATACAGGAAAAATTACAATAAAATACACTTTTGTTTCATAACTATTAAAACATGCGATTAGAATTGCTAATTAGGTTATGTTGTTAAAAATTAAAATATATAATTATAATGAATAATTACCTGACAAAAAATACGATAGAGAGGTACAGCGGCATACGTTAGACCAGCAAAAGATATTCCGATTGCTGTTAAATAACGAGCCGTATTACCTGACATTATTCTGGCAACACTGCGACCTATCAAAATCTTGACAGTTCTAAATATGTTGCCATATTTAAAAATAAATGTGTTTCGTTGAAAACTTGCGTAATTAAAAATTGAGATTTTAATATTTTTTTTTATTGTAAAAATCTGATTTATAAAAACAAAATTTTAATAATTATTTTTTTGAAAATTAGTGAAATCAAATTTATATAAAAAATATCGCCTTTAATTTCGTTCATATTTTTTTCATTTATTTATTTTGATTGATTTACTTTATACTTTACAGCTATAATCAAGAATAATTATTAATATATTAAAAAAAAAATTACAATAATTAACCCTTTGAAATCGTAATGAAAGTATCTTCAGTCTACCGCCAACTTGGAATTCATTTCGTACGTCTTTTATTTTTTTTGTGCTGAAAATTTAAAATCAAAATTTTGTTTTTTTTTGTCCTATTTTCAAAAACTATTTAATGCAGCATAAGTAGGATTTTCATTTTACATCTCAGAAGAAATAAAATGAAAATACATCCCGGTGATATTTGAGAAAATAAAATAGAACGGTATTATTTTCTATAGAATTTCTTTGTTAGTACTAGTATGTATTTAAAAATCATTATATTTTTTGAACATGTTAAGTATTGGTCAAATCAAATTATTGTAAAGGATTTCAATGATTATATATCTAGACCTAGAGTTATAGTAATAGTTATAATGTACATTGTGACAAAATAATGTTAGACTAAGGTTATTAAACAGCAGGCGTTAAGGCGCGAAGGCGGGTTGTTTGATTCTTTGACGCCTGAACGAACTTATTTTTATATTTGTGGACTATATTTTTTTTTCTATTAATGATAATTTGTTTAATTGTAAAAAACATTTTTTTATAACAAATATCAATTATATTATAAAATGCATATTTTAGATAATGAACATTAACATAATAATAATAAGAAAAGAAGCTACTAATCCTATTATCGATCTCATGTAATTATTCATTTTTTTAATTTAAATTACAATATTTATTTTGTATACTAATGCTTAATGCATTAAATAGTAAATTTGTTTTAAAATTTAAATATTAAATTATATGAATTTCAGCTTTTCCTTTATTACGTCAGATTTTATAAAGGATATAATAAAAGTAAATCAATAAAAATAAACTCTCAATTTATTTTTATTAATATATTTAAAATTTGTTGTATTTTTTTTTATATATTTACGTATAGATATTTTTTTCGTATTTTGTTTTATAAAGTTAAATACTCTTTATTATACATAATATCAGTTTTTAGTATTTATGTTATTATTATTTTTTTAATAAATATAAAAAGGTTGAATATAACTTTATATGATGACGTCGTCGTGTATGCGAATGCGAACTAAAAACATCGCGATACGTCCAGGTTTACGTCGGAATCGATTACGAGTTTTAATGTTCGCAACGTGCATAAATAAAAATAAATTCAAACATATCAGTATCTAGTAAAATATAACAGTATCTAGTATATAGATAAATAATGGATTTAACAATGCATGTGCTTAAATCGTAACATCTATTTATCAAAAGTTGAAATTGAATAAACATATAAATACAGTTAAAAAAATTGATCATTATAATATTACGTGTGATGTAAAAAATTGGTGATACAACTTTGTACTTTTTATCATACAAAAAAAAAACTTATTCTAAAATAAAAAATATCGATTTTCATATAAATTTATTTTCCATAACATAACAATAAATATTTTTCAAAAATAATCATTTGTATTATAGGTATATTAGGAATGCTATACATACCTAATTAAACGTAACCCTGCCGTTAGATCCATTTGAGAAAGAATAAAATACACCATTCATCTAAACAAGACACACATACACACACACACCACTCAAACAAAAACTAAATTTATATAAAGCGTTTACGTGTAGAAAACACACCTAATTTTGTAAATTCAATAATTATTCACAGAAATGTTATCACAAGCATCGCTTAAAAAGAATGTGCATAAATTATATTTAGCGTTCTTTTTTCTTAATGCACTTTTCACGAATGTGCCTATTTAAAAATTTTTGATGTGAAAATCCAGCAAAGCAATGCATACACTGAAAAGGTCTCTGGTTCTTCTTTTCGCTATTCGGTTTCTGATTTTTCTTTTCATTATCCGGTTTTTTATAAACGCGTTCTTTTCTATTATAACAATATTTGATATGGTCTTCTAATGATGCCACCGATGAGTAGCTTATTTTACAATTTGGACAGCCAAACGGTCTTCTGATATTGTCTGGTAATTTTTTGTCAAATTTTAAAAAAGATTTTGAAGTTGTTTTCGGTACCATATTTATCCTCGTTAATATAACAACATTCGGCATTGAACCTGCAACAAAAATTAGAAACCACCATATAATAAATTTAAAATAAATTTTATCGTAAAAGAAAAATAATAAAAATGAAAAATAATAAAATAAATAAAACTTACAGTTTGATGTTATTGAAAATGCTTTCAGTGTTGAAATTCTATATTCAAATCTTTCAAAAATACATTACATTTTATTTTATTAAGGCACGTATTATATAAGATTAACACATATCACATATGATAGAAAAATAATACAATCTACCTTAACCAACACCATATGAAAAATATTAGTATTCCGAGTGTATCTACATTTTGTACAATTATATAGAAAAAAAATACTAAACAAAGGCACTTACACTTTTCTTTGTACTTGTAAAATTTGTATCACAAATGAACATATGATGGGTAAGCTCTCAGTTTTGCGTCGATTAATGACTCAGTGAAGAAATAGAACATGATAAAAATAAATAAATGAAATAATAAAGAAAATTGTGTCTTGTAAAAAATTTATTAAAATAAAAAGTAACATACCAAAAAAATAAGTTGCGGCAAAATAAAACAAAAAAAAGGTACATTCAAACACCCTATTATGAAGATATGCTAAACCCGCATTCACTCTTCCATTTATATAAAAATGATTGTTCATAAAGGCTCATCATATAAACTCTACGCATACATCAAGCAAATCATAAATGCGAAAAAAAAATTTACAAACAATAATGATAAGAATAAAAGTATTACTATTATTAAAAATAAAGGGAACATTCTAAACGAGATTGATCAAATAAGTGGCGTTACAATAATCTATTATCTACATATTAACTTATCGACGACATTCCTACTTTATCCATCTAATGCCAATGTCGTGAAAACTATGATTTACATTTTATTAATTCTATATAATCTAGAATCTACTACATATTCGTCTTCTCTTGCGAGTGAATAATTTGAAGTTTGAAAAGACTCAATAAGAAAAAAAAAATAAAATTGAGTTCCTCCATCTTTTGTGTTACATTATTGAGCAATATTAAAATTATTCACATATAAAAAATATACCATAATGAGTATGATGTTTTCTCAAAATTAATTACAAATATATATACGTATATTATATATAAAATTGATTTAAACGCAGTTTTAATACCTCTCAATTTCATATATTAAAACAAAAATAAATGATATAAAATTAATCTAATAATGATAAACCGCAAAAGATACAATTTTTAAAACTGAAACGCTGTTGAAAAAGACAAACAAACGTTTACAGTATAAACGTAAATTACATAGCAAGCATCTAAACAAATTAAAATGTAGCTAACAAATCACAGAAACGCCAAATAAATATACCTAACTAAGAAAAAAATTAACTACCAAATGTATTTTATTGTTGTCTGGTAAACAATTGCTATACTAAAAGTTTTGTAAAAAAAATCACACGATTAAATGACTGAATATAATGTTGAAATTTCTCTTTAAACATTTCCTCCTCATAAATGTTACATGTAATATTAATAAACGTACAAATTTTTAATCACAAATAAGGGATTTGGATTCAGATAATAACGATATAACCCTGTTACAACGAAATATATAATTAAAACGATAAAAACTATTTGCGATTAAAAATCCATCCCCTCGAAAAAGCCTACACAATTCTTGTATTTAAAAAATATATATTTAAAAAAAATAGTAAACTATTCTGTAAATGCAAAAGTATCAAAAAGCAGATTTAATCAAAATGTCAAAAGCAAATAAGTATAATAATAGTTATACAATAAAACCGCACAATATCATTAAATATAAATGGCTTGAGACCATACCCATACTCCAACACAGTGGAATGTTTGTGTCTCTAAAGAGGAAAATTAATAATAAATGCACTTCCTTACTTAAAAAAACATACAACCTAAAATTATGATCACTAATAGTAACATGAGATATTCATAAGCTAATAAAAATTGAGTATTTATATACCATGAAATATAATGGAACATGCATATATGGCAAAATCAGGATCATCGAGCAAATAATAAATAACTATTATTATATATATAAAAAGAATCAAAATGCATCCCGAGATGATTAAGATCAAAACATTACTTAAGTGAAAACATTTTTTTTACATATATAAAATGAGTTAGCCTTGTAACATCATTTATAAATCACTAGCAGTTGTATTGTAATCAACTCACCATGTACATTTTTCAATATACTAAATTACATTAATATAAAAAAATATTAACAATATAATATTCTTAACTATAACTATAATTGAAAAATAGTGAGGTTTATTGAAATAAAAGCTAATGTTCGTGTAATACTTTCACTATTATAACAAAATCACGAGATAATTATATTTTGCTAGTTCCAATATTCTCTTCTTTGAATAATTTATTTTATTCTGTATTTAAACTCTGATCTAAACTTATAATTTAATCAAATAAAACTACATTATTATTATTATTATTGACTAACTGCATACAAGTTATATGGAAAGGCACTGTTCACATAGGAATATCAATGTCACAGCTGTCGATAATTCAACATTATAAATTGTTGAAATATTAAAATAATTAAAGAAAACATTTAAAAAATACAGTGAATGAAAATGTATGCAATTATGACAATGTTGATATAAATTCTATGACTAACAAAAAAAAATAAAAAATAAAAAAAACTACACTTTTATACGTAAAAGAAAACACTGGTGATCATGGATAAATAACGTTGAGATACATTTTCCAAATGTTCTTATATAAATCTACATATACAAATAATTTACTATACTGTGTTTTAGCCTTCTTTTTAGCAATATATTAGTTAATATAACATTGTGACCATTGACAGCATAGAAGCAAGTATATAAAAATATAAACATCTCGTCAAACATAGTTTAATAAATCCAAAATAAAAAAGGTAAAGGAGAAAATTCAGTTGTTTTCTGTAACTGGAAAACTAGAACAAAAATGTTTAATTGTGGAATCACATTAATGATTTTATGAATTCCATTACAATATCTATTATAAAGTCAAAGAAAATAAATGCAATTTGACTGGTTTAATAGCACCTGCAGGGTGGGGTCCTCATGTATATCCACAAACTAATTTGATTACTCACATTTACATTTGTAAATTAAGCAAATTTCATTTAAAAAAAAATAATAATAATAATTAATAACAAATTTCTAAGTGCAAGCGTCTAAATTGTCAGTACGTATGACTGTTTCCTGTTTTACGTATACTTTTTCACGGTGCATTCGTTCCATATGCCGGGCGATGTGCATTTTCTGTTTCGCTCTGTACACACAATGTGGACACTGAAACTGTGGTTCTTTGCCACACTCCCATTTCTGATGGTTCCGCAACGAGGATTTCAATTTATAAACTCTTCCACACTCGGGACAGGCAAAGCCGTTGGCCAATCCGTGAGTCGGTGAAGCGCTTTCACGCAACGAGGTAGTCAATGGTAATGCGAGTCGTGCTGACCACTGTTCCCACGAAAGACCGCCAATTCTGGAGAAGCTCATGTCATCGCCTGCAAATAATTAAGAAGAAAGTGATAAAATAAATATCGAGCAATAATATAGTGCATTTCAGTTAAATTTTCTTATTCTATGTGCGAACAAATAAACAAGTGGTAAAATAATATATACAATAATGATATTAAAACGTTTATGAAGCTCGTGCCACAATAAAGTATGTTCGTTTAAAAGTTTAACCGAATACTCATGAGCGAAGAATTGGTATTATTGTTCTCATGAATAATTCAAAAAAATGTTCAGTAAACATTCTTTAAACCTAGCACCGGCTTAATATGTGTGAAAAATGAATAACAATAAACCAATGTTAAAATGTTTGTATAAAATATTATATTTAAAAGACAAATGACAGTAAGATTAAAAATTAGTTTAGATATTATGGGTTGCATATGATAATTAATCGTGTTAAATACACAAATTAATCACGAACTTGTAATTTTAAAGACAAAATGTGGTCACAATTGTGTTGATTTGTGCGTGTTTTTTTTTTTCTCAAAAGTGATAATTATTCAGAAAACTTTGTCAACATTAAAATGTAAGTCATTAGATAAAAGATTGCTGTTTTAAACATTTGAAAATAGACTTTATTATTGTGGACAAAGCTTTGTATATAAAATAAACATAAAACATTAGCGACAAGTAAAAAAGTAAAATAAAAAAGCATTATCAAAAAGGTGCAAAACATTGAAAGGTGCTCGTATATTAATAAAAATATGTGCATGCAAAATATAACATCAATATTATGTGATGAGATTGAAAATTTCGTATATAATATGCATAACATATGCATATTATACAAAAAATAAAAATATAAATTGAACAAAAGCAACTACCTGCTGTCTAAATTAAAATAAAAAAAAAAGAATAAATTCAAGGCAATAAAATTATAAATAAAAAACAAAACGAAATTAAAAAATAATAACATTTATTACTATGTCACCATACAAAAAACAACTGTTAGATTACAAAAAATGAGGCTATTGGTGAATATAAAAAAAAATCTAAAGCACAAAACACATCATTTACACACACTTGAAGCGTTTAAGTCCATCAATACATTTGTGATCTTCAAAAAATCATCAATCTTACCATCGGACCGCCGATAACACAATTAATTTTATTTTGCGACAGTTTCGACATTATACCTGAAAAGTCATGCAAGTTAGTATAAAAATGAACACAAATAAATAAAAATATCTGATATTTTAATGAAAGATATATTACATATATTAATTACAGAAATATAATATGTAATTCAGACTTACCATAATTGCTATCATACAAAGTATAAAGGCAACTCTATTATTGTGTGTTTAACTAAAAAAAAACACATAAGAAAACCAAAAAGGAATGTATTTAATCTAATATTTGCGTCAACAAATAGACAATTATTTATAATTTTAATTACATATACAATATATATATATATATATATATATATATATATATATATATATATATATATATATATATTGAAATTCTAATTGCATTATTATTTTAAAATAATACTAAACAGTAACAATGAACAATTTTAAAAACAATTATACTATGAATATAATAATATTACTCACATTTTCTTTTAAAAAGAATAACAAAAAATCATTTTATAATCATTTTCAGAACACAAATTATTTGACAAGACGCAATAGAATTAAAATTGTAATGCAAAATAAAATGACTACCAATAAAAATCATTATCAATATTATTAAATAAAAATTAACAACATATAAATTTTTGGTAAAAATTGAAACTAATCAATAAACTGAAATTTAACATTAAAAAGAATTATTAAAACTATCTTGCAACATATAATATGACATTCTTTTTTAACGTTTTTTTTTTTAAATCAGAAAAAACTATATTAAACTTATTTATACCAAACAATATTTTAACTTTCGCACAAATTCGCAAACTAATAAAAAGTTAAATTAATCGTATATTATATAATAATAATAATATATATATATATAATTGGAATATCAAAGTGAGAAAACAATTACAATATTAATTAATTCCATGAACATAATTATTCATGAATAATCCTATTAAAACCCAAAAACGTTAATAATATTAATTTTCCTAATAAAACAACATATTTTTGGTGAAATATGCTAAAATTTAAATAATTCAAACAAAAGCGGTGTGCTAAATCATGAATTATGCATGAAAAGTTCGAATATACACAGGTGTACATTTTTATTGATATAATGGTAACACTTTTCAACGATCAGCGTCTGATTATGAAAAATGCAATAAAAACAAATTCTATGCACTTTTTCGTTTTTTTTTTCGAATAGATATGGATTGCTTTTAAATTGTACTATAAGGTATCGTTGATATTGTATCCACTTATGTATACTTTACATAATTTATGCATATATATATTTATACTTTGTGTAAAAAAATATTACCAATATAATCGACTCGTTAAATCAAATTACTATATTAATATTTAAAATTGCAGTAATAATTGAAATCGATGAATGTGAGTGATACCAGAATAAAAATAAAATACATTAATCAAGGTACAATCATAAACAAATTACTAACACTGCCATAGTAAATATTACATAAATTTCAGTATTTTTAATTTTTGGAATATTAATTAACAAAATATCAAAAAGTAACCAACATTAAACTATGCAATTTTATGAATAACAGTAGATGGAGTTTCCCCATCAATGTTTGTTCTTGACCGATTGAGATTAATGTAAAACTTTAGAAAAAAAAAACAGGAAAATAATCAGGGTAAAATATTATTAAATAAACACCATACCTTTCAGTCTTAGATTTTCTACACTAAATCATACAGAAATTAGTTAACAAAACAAAAACAAAACATTCGCTGAAAAAAATATCGGTCATAGTTAAACTTCTTAATATCACTAATATTGAATATGAAAAATTTGTCTTATACAATTAAAAAGAGGAATGTTAGAATATAAATTCAATTAAAATAAATAAACGTAATACATTATTGTATGTATATATAATATAAATGAAAATATATAATATATATTAGATATGAACTTTATAGATTTCTTTGAAAAAAAAATAAATAATGCTTTCTTGTACAGATTTGGTTCAAAAACACTTTGGCAATTTTAAAAATATATTAAAGGTAAAAAATAATTGCATTCTATTTTTAATATTTTACAGAACTATCCTTTTTAGATTTTCTCAACTTAGTGTTGGCGTAAAGATTCCATTCGCTGTTGTGATGTTTGCGAATGTGAACGCCGAGGTTACCTCTTTGTTTAGCACGATATGCACAATATGGGCATGCATGAGATGGAGCTTTACCTCCACACTCAACGCTTTCATGACGTCGAAGCGTTGATTTCCATCGGTAACGTTTTCCACAATGACGACATTCAAATTGTGGATTATGACCTCGATTCGATGTTGCTCGTCTTCCAACGTTGTGATGCATAACAGGAATGACTGGCGATTCTTCTTCTTTCACAATATTTTCCGTAAACGATGTGCC